>JAKTXG010000030.1:0-146459 GCA_030561385.1 Suhomyces bribrorum | reverse complement strand
AGTAGTAGTGCTTGGATAAGAGTTGGACCAGGTAGTAGTTCTGGTAGTAGTTGGGTGAGGAGTCTCGACAATCACAGTTACAGTACCATCAGATCCAGTAGCAGTAGTAGTAGTGACAAACGAACCGGTCCAAGTAGTTGTTTTGGTGGTGACTGGACTTGGGACGTCGATAATGACGGTTGCAGTTTGACCAGGATTAGCGGATTTGGTGGTGGTGTAGCTGGTCAGATCAGTCCAGGTAGATGTAATGGTGGTGGTTGGGATTGGAACTTCAACAAGGATGGTCTCGGTACTTCCTTGGGTGGAACTATGGGGTAAAGTAGTGATGAGAGTGGTGGACCCAGTGTAAGTCAGGGTGACGACCTTGATGACAATACCGTTGGAACCACTTCCACCACCAGTATAACCAGACCAGTTGTACACCAAACCATCATTTTTATGGGTGCCATCACTACAGTAGTAGTCATCGGTATAAGTGACTTGATTGACGGAGTTACCAAGGTTGGAGGTAAGAATATCGATGAAAGGACGGTAACCAGCAGGAATGTTGTTGTACTTAACGGTGAATCCGGAAGGAGAACACGTTTGTGTAAACTGAACGTTGTTTGATATGCTTTCAGGATAATTCCATACGTTCAATTGATTTGTGATAGCAAAATGGACGGCATCACAATTGATCTTCAAACTAGGAGAAGAAAACCCAATAGTACCGGACTGGTAACCGTTAGGACAGTTACCCGCCAACAAGTAGCCTTGGTTGGCATTGATACTAGGGACAAACTTTTGGCTGAAGGTGATTGCATTTACTCCATTAAGGGTACCGGCCTTGAAGTCGATTTTGGTGGTAAGAGGATTCGAACCTTGGTAAAAGGTGACGGTGTTGGTCCCGGCAGTAAAGCATTGGGCACCTTCAAGATCGGTCGATAAAGCAGAACCACCAGCGTTAAACACGAAAGGGAAGTATACAGAACCACTAACATCAGCAACAGAAGCAAGAGCATTAGACACCACACAGTCGATGCTGGAGAAGGGCACGAGGATGTCACCACCATTCATGGTACATGTGGCATAAGTTTGGCCATCAGCCTGTAAAGAAAGTTGGTTGGTGCTGGCGGTAAACTTGAACACACAAGGCAAGTTAAGCGTGAAAGTATCACCTGGTTGGTGCTTGTCGCTTTCAAGATTCCAACTAAGGGTAGCAATATAATTAGGGGTAGCAGGAGTGACAAAAGGATAGTTCGCCCCTGAAGAGTAGACGATCTTGTCTAAACTTGTGAAGACATCATTGACTTCTTTGGCAGTTGCCAATGCCACAGTAGTAGCAAAGGTAACAATAGAGGAAAACTTCATTGGAAGCAGATGAATGATTTGATCTGAAGAGGAAAAAACCAAGGGGGGATGTCATAACTTAAATATTATTCTGATAAAGAGACAATCGAAGGGGTTAGATGAATTTTTCACCAAAAAGACTATTTACGATGCAAAGGGAGTAGTTAGAGATACTAGTAAGAGAGGGCGATTTCAGTGGTGATTGGATGGATTTCTGTTTTAGAGGGACAGCGTATGCATGACTTTGTATGCACAGTCTACATGCATTAGAACAAACAACTTTGCCCCAAGCCCACAGCTGCCTATAGTGGGTGAAAAATAAGTTAGGAGCTTTTAGTTGATGAATCGTTGATACCTCGCTTATCCAGTAATTTGCACCCTTGTTGAACCAAGAATAAAAAACTTTCTTTCGATGCAGGATATTTTTTCGATTTCAAATGTTCGATGCACATATGTGTAACTAGAATTATACATAACCATAATTAATATTTTCACCAAAGAGATACCACGATGCTGGCGTAGATGTAAAGTATGCGGCTCATGTACGCCATGTGTGGAGCAGCGAGAGTGTGGTGCGTCCATAGCGATCTCTGCGAGATGTATCCTGCCCAAAACTACCCTTTGCTTTTCCAAACTCAAAAAAAAAACAAAAAAAAAAAATAGACCACTTGGAATTGTAATTTCGCCCTGTGTGGGTTTTTCCACGCCTTGAAGGCAAACCGATGCCCCTCCTTTTAATTATACTTTATATGTGAGATATGTGACCATATTCCACACGGCGGCTATTGTTGGTTCGTACTTTTTGTCTTTTTTGTCTAAGACTGAAAAAAATATTTTACATTATGTAATCCTCGTTAGTTGTCAAATAGGAAATACACCTTGTACAGTGCCTTGCTTAAGCATCACACATGCATTTGGTTCGATTATTTTTCTTCGGTAAATTGATTTGTCATTTAACCTTTCTAAAAAATACCCACTTTTGTTTTTTTTACTCCAATTTACTAATTGTGATATTTGACCTGCATGAGACTCACGGAGTTTAGATGCGACCTTTCCGATGCGGGACCACTCCATGCGCGGCGATTCCTATTTTTGTCGTAAATTAAAAAGACAGTTTAGGAACGATCTAATCACTTTTGAATTACATGTTGTAGAATGAGATTTATCAGCGGTAGATTTCACCTGAGACCAAGAACGACTACACCAAGCCAAGTGGCCAACCGCCAGACCGCCCCGCCACACCCTGCAAAAAACCCGCTAAATCCGCCCGCCATCGTGTAACTTTTTATGGCGGCGGATTCCTACAGATAAACTAATGTGGGAGTGGTTAAAGCACCATGTATTAGCATTTGAATAGGGTTGGTGTTCAACTAACTTAGGTGGAATCCATGGCGCATAAACCCTTTGCTAAGGGATGAATTACGTAACCTTGCTTCCATGCATCCCACCGTCCTTGTTTTTACCACGGTTTGCAGTGTACCTATTGCTTTCAAACTAAAAACTCTTGATGCTTAAACTTAGCCATGGTACAGTAAAATCAATTTCAGTGGGCTGCGCACATGAGGCTCCTCGAAGGGTCTTGTACTAAAATCTTCAACTAGCGGTCTATTTCCTGTGGTTGTGAAAGTTGATGGTTGATTTGATATCCTCAGTGAGTAATGGATTATACTGGATTGGAAAATATTAAACGTTAGCAATAAACGGTAAAAAATATACCTCGGCTCGTAAGAGGATGTCCGCTGTCACATATTTTTTTGTTTGTCATAAGGCAGCTCGCTCGACTTGGAGTTCTTCAAAGGCCTGATAGGCCTTCGATTTCCTAATGCTTTGGAAGCGACTAGAGAAAATATTCCACTGTCCTAATTTGTCGATCTTCAATCATGCTGCTACCCTTGAGTTAATAATATGTGAACCTACATGACCTCTATCCATAATACATATCAGTTAATGGGTAGTTGTCGCAGTGGGGACTTTTTTGAGCCACCACCACCACCACCACCAGAAAAAATCAGTCCACGATTTCATAACCTTCGAATGTGATTAAATTCAGGGCAACGAAGGGCGTAGTAATGGGATCTAATCACTGATTTACGGCTCTTGATTAGGCAATCAATTATAACACGAATGACTACTATTAGAGGCTATGGGCGGACCTCTTATCGATGACTAATTCGTCTATTTCGAAATAGATGGGCTTTCTTTTTTAGGTGATGGTGCGTTTTGCGAACTTCGCTTCCTTTGTTGACAAGCAAAGAAAATATCCGCCGTTTGTTCGATGCCCAATGGTTTCCAAATAATACGATGTAATACTTTGTAATACTATAAGCCGTGTATCTGGGGTCTTTCCTAATCAGCTAATGCTTTCCAAACCTACACATTCCGCACAATTGTTTCTACTTACAATTGGTGAACTGTACTGCCGATCCTTTATTTTTTTCGATGTTGGCACATCATCACACAATAGTGGCTCCACATGCTTCTGGAAAATGAAAAATTAAATAAAAAGAAAAAAAAGAAACTAGTTCTGAATGTCCTCAATAGGAAGCAACTTGATTGGCCTTATACAACTACAGATCAACGGGGTTTGTGAGGGGTATGGCCAGTGCTTTAAAGGGTCCATCCACCCTAGCAAGCTAGTTTTTTGTGGTTCTCGGTATGGATTCGTCATATTTCTCACTCCTTTCTAGGCAGAAATTTTGCTCGCACTGACCAAGTTCTATTCTTCCGAGAAAACTTGGGAATCTGGTACAATCTCACTCAAGTATTAAAGTTTGAACCTTCGGTAAGGCACTACTGGCCAGAGATCTTTGCATCCCCACCTGTCGCTCTCATCCAGTTACATGGTGGTAATAATTTACTGCTTTGAATAATATCTGCCAGAATGTATGTTCAATTTTTTGCTTACCAAGACAACGTGGATGCTTTCTCAATATAAGTTACCACGGGAACTCTGATACAAAATACAGAAATGCATGTTCGATGTCCATGCAATCAATAATTTTAAAGAATGTTTCAAAGAATGCATCAAACCTTGCTTTATTCTGGTATGCTTCCAGATTGTGAGCATTGTAGTGAAGAACATCCAAAGTACTGAAAAAAAGTTACGTCACTTTATGGTTAGAGTCTAAGGTTTATTAAAAAGCTTACGTCACTATGGAAACAATAAACAGACCAAGAACGCTTGGTACGTCCAAACACCGCCCTCTATTGATTTGCGATCTTCCAGATTATTGCCACTGTAGTCCATGGCCAGTTATTTTATTTATCCGCACTATATTTTTTTCACTGGTGTATTTGACTAGTTTTTTGAGAATTTTGTAAAAATGTTGTAATTCTATTCAAATCTTACGCGGACCACCTCGACTCAATGCCTAAAGTCTGCTGAGATTGGCCGAGGTCAGCTCCAAAAATACCACCATAAGTAAGCTTTGTAATGAAAGTCTCCTATTATTTTTTTATTACCTTAGGCCACCAACAAGGACCACTTTGGGAAATTAAGGTATACTAACCCCTACTCTCCCTTATCAGTTAACCAGCCTATATTGCTCGTATAGCAGATTCAGTGCTGAATTTAACTGGTGCCAACCCTATGGTATGTTGGTCAAGATTAAACACTGTATATGCATGTTTTAACATACTCACGCCCACGATATTAATTCCATATAAAGAAACAGAACTCTCTATTCCTAAGGTACAATCAGAGAGGAGCAAGTCGTTATATGGAACTCTGATTCCGGTGGTTCCAAATTGAAATGTCAAAAATTTTTGAGACGATAACGTACAATTCTCTACCTTGAACTTATTACTTGACTCATTATATGTTCCTCCTACCGCTTTTCCGACTTGCAAGAGTAAGGGTTGTGGAAGCCAGATATCTGCGGTTCCCGAATCCAACAACACCGAGATATTGTTAGTTTGGAATGAATTGCCCGAGTCATCTATAATAGATCCTAATTGTAGCCCGAGCTGTCCATTTTGAATTGGCAATGTTTCCAATGTGCCCAGATACTTAGCATGATCAATGCCTCCAAACAAAATCGATCCACTATCTTGTTGCTTGTCAGTTAAGTAAAGAGAATAAGCAGCTGTATCGATGATTCCTCTCTCCTTAAGAGTAGCGGGAAAATTGGAATAGGAATTACTTTGTCCTTCTAACGATTCAAAAGATACTCCCATGATACCGAATGATCTGGTGGTGGCATTCACCGCCCCGAAAGTCACATTCTCGATCTTTGGGCCATCGGGAAATGATATCTGATCAGTGACAAATGTTCCATTAGCAGTATCGTTTCCTCCATATTTGATTGAAAACGGCTTACTCAAGTTTTCGAAGGTTGTGGATGAAGAATTTCGAAATGTCCCGTATGGGAAATGGCATCCTCCAACACAGTCAGCAGACAGAGTAGGGACCCATAAGTCGGAACTCCCGGTATCAACTTGCAACCCAATATTCTGATCGTCAGAGCCTATTTCGAGATTGATATTATAATAATAGACATAGTCCACAAGCCGCTCTGATACAGTACCAGGACTTTGGACTACACGCATTGGACGATTGGTTCTGGAGCTAGAAGTCACCTTGTTCACCAGAAAATCATACTTTACGAAGCCAGCGCTACTCCTTTTGGGTAGAAATACAGAACAGGCCAAATTGGTGAAGATGATTGCAAATGCTACTCTAGTCAAGGTGAAAATCGCCATATTCAAAAAAGTTGTGTTCGAGTGTATTATTTGGAAAGCAGTGTGTCACAATTGAAAGAGCGATCCCATCTAGTACTTATAGTTACTCATTCAGTGTATTTCCAATTCATTTATGCTGGTTAATAGTGTAACTGGCCATTCACACCATGGTGTTTTGCGACTACTTGCAACACTCCAAAAACAGACTCTTTTTCGCACAACTTTTTGTAAACAATAACTAGAACAATAGATAACAATACATAAGTTACCCAAGCGAAAAACAAGAGGATGGGTGAGAGCAAAGTACCCTAACAACTATACGGTGAAATGCTGGCTGAGTTTTCTTCAGCCAACTATAAAGCCTCATTCTCAGCCTTCTGATTAAAATCTTTAGCATACAGATCTTGTCAGAGTAATGACTGTGAAATAATAGTTGATTCAAAGCCCTGATGCTCTACCACATCTAGTTAGGAATCTTAAAACGAAGGGTCACTGCTATCTCATTCGAGTATCAAGTTCTCTTGTATACACACAGCTCTTTCCCAGCTATCCTATGCGTTGTCATGGATATACCTTGTTGGTTCTCATACATACGAAAGGAATTTTCTCCTAGATAGATCAGTAAACTACTATGCATTTATGAAAAACAAATGAATGTTTAACACCAGAAGCTATAAACTCTACGGTAAAATGGCAAAGCTGCAAGGCGTTCCTTTTCTTCTGCGATTTCCTGTTTGACCAAGTCTAAGTCCATCTCTCTTCTTCCGGTATCGATATCGATGTCCTTGGCCCTAATGAAAAGTTTCCAATTTCTAGACCAGAGTTTATGGCCAACATAGAAGACAAGCACGATAGGGAAACCCAAATAAGCCATAAAAAAGTCAGAAGCGTTGGGTTTTCCTCCCAATGGCCAGACAGCAATCCAGAATTGTGCAATCAAAACCAAGATGTTGAATATAAGTCCGAAATATGCCCCATAGACACCCACCTGTGATGTAAATGTGATTTCAGAGGTATCTCTACCTTGAACATACAATGCTCTTCTGAATCTGATCAAACACAAATTGATAGATCCCCAGATGAAAATAGATGCCAATCCCGAGAGAGCTAAGAGCCAATTGAAGACGTCACCAGACTTATTGGACGCAGTAGTAAAGCAGAGAAGTCCAATAACCATCTGAAAGGCAATTCCGAAAAGAGGACGTCCCAGTTTATCAATATAGCCAAATATAGCTGGAGCCTGTTTCGAAGCAGCAAGTGCAGCTAGAGTTCTTGAAGATCCATAGACGGAAGAGTTACCAACAGATAACACTGAGATCATAATAACTGCATTCATTACTGATGGCAAACCTTTAATACCAGCATTGACAATCGAAATGACGAAAGGAGATGCAGAAGCATCGACGGACGAAGAACTGAAAAGTCTCTTGTCATTGTATGGAACTAGCAATCCAACTAAAGTCAACGAAACAATATAGAAAAGTGTAATTCTCCAGAAAACTTGTTTGGTAGCTTTTGGTAAAGATTTTCTTGGGTTAGCAGATTCAGCAGCAGCAAGACCAACCAATTCAGTACCACCAAAGGCAAAGGCTGCCGTCACGAACACACTACAAACCCCTTTGAATCCATGTGCAAATGCACCAGGATTGCGCCAGTGTTTGCCTCCAATGTAGCCACCTTTTGGTCCACCTCCACATACCAATACGATTCCTAAGATAATAAACCCAAGAACTGCAGTGACTTTAATGATTGCAAAAATGAACTCAGCTTCACCATAACCTCGAACCCCGAATAAATTGATCGCAGCAATAACCACGTAAAAGATCACTACTAGAGCCGCTGAATTTATAGTCGAGTTCCAATACTTGATACTGATCGCTGCAGCAACCAACTCTAAAGGCATAACAACCAACCACAACATAGCATAATTCCAAGACATGGCAAAACCCCAAGATGGATCGATGAATCTTGAGTTATAAGTAACGAAAGCACCAGCAACAGGAAACGTAACAGCCAACTCTCCAAGAGATTGGACAGTACAATAGATCATAGCACCAATAAGAAAGTAAGCAATCAAGACACCAGCAGGCCCACCAGTACGCAAAGTACTGCCGGAACCAACGAATAAACCAGTACCGATGGCACCACCAATAGCGATCATCTGAAGATGTCTGTTTTTAAGCGATCTGGACAAAGGAGAATTTGCAGTCAATACTGCAATTTTTTCAACTTCAGTCAAATCATCAGTTACCCCAAGATCCTTGACATCGGCCCTTTTGAACGAGTCTTTAAACTTAGACCATCCTTTAAGTTGTGATTTTCCTTCACTACTATTAAGAGAAGTGATAATTATTTCACCCTCTTGTTTGGATGGAACACTCTGGATGTCATCAGGTTTTTTTTCAGGCATTTTTAGAACAATTGATTAGGTCTCATTAGGATTCAGTAGCATATATACTATCCAAAAGGCCGTAACGAAGTAGGCTATAACTATAGATAGTGAGCTCTTATCTATGTCACAAAATGAATATTGAATATCAACCCAGTTAAACCTTAATTTACAGGATGGTGCGGATATTACTCAAGAGATAAGTAAACGAGAACCTTATGACCTCACTTATATTTTTGATAATAGACCTGTATGTCAGAATGCCGCTTGCTATCAAATTGAACTATTTACGTAAACTAAGTTGGTTGCGGGTCTATTCTGATGGCTAGTTATACGATTGTATTGTGAAGTTACTAACTAAAAAAAATTCTATCATGAAAACGTTTTATTTTTTTGTGAGTCCATTTTGGGGTGGACCCTTGATTATGTAACAGTTTTAACACCAGAACCTATATAATCTATAGTAAAATGGCTTAGTCGCAAGATGTGCCTTCTCTTCGGCAATTTCTTGCTTGATCAAATCCAAATCTAACTCTCTTCTACCAGTATCGATATCAATATCCTTGGCCCTAATGAAAAGTCTCCAATTCCTTGTCCAGAGTTTATGGCCAATGTAGAAAGCAAGAATGATAGGGAAACCTAAGTAAGACATGAAGAAATCAGCTGCATTGGGCTTTCCTCCCAATGGCCACACAGCAATCCAGAATTGTGCAATCAAAACCAAGATGTTGAATACAAGTCCGAAATATGCACCATAGACACCCACCTGTGATGTAAATGTGATTTCAGAGGTGTCTCTACCTTGAACATACAATGCTCTTCTGAATCTAAGCAAACACAAGTTGATAGATCCCCAAACAAAAATGGACGATAAACCGGAAAGAGCCAAAAGCCAGTTGAAGACGTCACCGGATTTGTTGGAAGCAGTGGTGAAACAGAGAAGACCAAAAATCATCTGGACAATGATTCCGACAATTGGACGTCCCTGCTTATCAATATAACCAAAAATGGATGGAGCTTGTCTAGCAGCAGCAAGAGCAGCCAAAGTTCTTGATGATGCATAGACGGAAGAGTTACCGACAGATAACACCGAAATCATAATCACTGCGTTCATTACTGATGGCAAGCCTTTAATACCAGCATTGACAATCGAAATGACGAAAGGAGATGCAGAAGCATCGACAGACGAGGAACTGAAAAGTCTCTTGTCATTGTATGGAACTAGCAATCCGACTAAAGTCAATGAGACAATATAGAAGAGTGAGATTCTCCAGAAAACTTGTTTGGTAGCTTTTGGTAAAGATTTTCTAGGGTTAGCAGATTCAGCAGCAGCAAGACCGACCAACTCAGTACCACCGAAAGCAAAGGCTGCCGTCACGAACACACTACAAACCCCTTTGAAGCCATGTGCAAATGCACCAGGATTGTGCCAGTGTTTCCCTCCAATGTAGCCACCTTTTGGTCCGCCTCCACATACCAATACGATTCCTAAGATAATAAATCCAAGAACTGCAGTAACTTTAATGATTGCGAAAACAAATTCAGCTTCACCATAACCACGAACCCCAAACAAGTTAATTGCAGCAATAAGCACATAAAAGATCACCACCAAAGCTGCCGAATTTATAGTCGAGTTCCAATATTTAATACTAATAGCAGCCGCTACCAACTCTAAAGGCATAACGATTAACCAATTCATAGCATAATTCCAAGACATGGCAAAACCCCAAGATGGATCGATGAATCTTGAGTTATAAGTAACGAAAGCACCAGCAACAGGAAACGTAACAGCCAACTCTCCAAGAGATTGGACAGTACAATAGATCATAGCACCAATAAGAAAGTAAGCAATCAAGACACCAGCAGGCCCACCAGTACGCAAAGTACTGCCGGAACCAACGAATAAACCAGTACCGATGGCACCACCAATAGCGATCATCTGAAGATGTCTGTTTTTAAGCGATCTGGACAAAGGAGAATTTGCAGTCAATACTGCAATTTTTTCAACTTCAGTCAAATCATCAGTTACCCCAAGATCCTTGACATCGGCCCTTTTGAATGAATCTGTGAATTTGGACCATCCTTTAAGTTGTGGTTTTTCTTCTTCACTATCAAAAGCGGTGATACGAACACCGCCATCCTTTTCGGATTCAGCGCTCCTGAGGTAATTTAATTCTTTTTCAGGCATTTACAGTTCAAATCAATAGGATTTTATGGCTATATATACGTGGAAGACTTGAGCAGTATTTTCCACGGGCGGAGATGCAATTGATTCTTATCAATAGCACAAAAAATAATTTCTAACGACCAAGATATATCTCAAAAGAAAATAGAAATGCCGTGAGATGGTTAGATAACTCAACTATGGCGTTTTTTTGAAATTGAATCGGGGATGTTTCTTAATTATAATTGAAGTTGACCCCACTCAAGAAATAGTCGTTCAAGGCACGAGGCAAGATATATAATACTTTGATTAAGCAAGAGCTCCAGATTAACCTTTTCACTAAATAGGAAATCACTTCAGAGATTACGATATCAATATTGCGAGGTGTGTGCTAGGTCAAAAAGTATTGTTAGATAGTAGTTGATTAAAAATTGAGCCTTATCTGCTTATCTTGAATCGTATTTAATTATTTTTCTGTCACTGCCTTTTCAGGGTGCACCCTTGCATATTCCACTTTCACGTGAGTATAATATAGGTCGAATCTCGACAACAATACGGTGATATAAAACGTTTATCTATCACACCACCTGTGACTGGTGGTTTGAGGCGTTTTTCCTACCGATAACGTTTGTTTATCATGGCAGCTAAAGTAATTTCCGACTTTCCGAAGAGAAATGTGGTCCGGACATCCACATATCCATATTGCAGACCACGCCACTCACCAAGGAGTTCTATAATCTGATTCTTTCCCCCATTAATAACGCCGTACCTTCGTAATACATCTATTCATGTACGTACCCCCCTTTGGTTACAGTACTCTGAACTAGGTTTTCCTAATTGAGATGGAAATAATATCTATGAGCGAATAACGCCGTTGTAACTAAGAAAATTTAGATAAAATCAACTGCCAAGAGGAAGAAGTCCCCGATGGCCCTCGCAAGACTATTGTTGTCTTTAGAAAGTGCTTCGTAAACTAGTAGCAATTGAATTGATTGACGGGACCCTTAACACCAATCTCTTTTGACAGGGCATGTCAATATGCAGGATTAACCAATGTACAGGATTTAAAAATCTGCAGGACATACTCGGTTATTATGCAGTATACTTTGAATATACAGGATACTGATTTCCTTCACCAGATATCGATTATATGCAGGAGCTCATCACACGCAATAGATGAAATACATAATACGGTTTGGCTCAAGTGAAGAGCCAGGTTCTATTGTCGTAGTTCGTTCATTGATATATACAGAAAGGTCTATGCATCGATTATGAGTCTTGTTTGTGGTGGGTCTTGTTGTAGTTCTTTTCTTCTTCCTGTTCTTCCAAGAACTTCTTCCATTCAGGCATTGGCTTTGGTTCCTTCTTCTTCAATTCGGAGTCTCTAATAGAAAGCAAGATGGTACCCAATAAAAGAACCACGGTCAACGCTTGGGCATAGACTCTTGCTTGGACAATCTTCTGTTGGGTGTTCATGAAAGGGTCTCTATTAACGTATCTCCAGGAACCATATAAAGAAGCACCCCAAGCAGCAACCACAATCTTGTATTTGTCCTTGTTAAGGTAGTGAATAATCTTATCGGAAGTGGACAATTTCAGCAACTTTTCTTCGGCTTCTTCTCTTTGTCTCTTCAAGTAGTCTGCTCTATAAGTATCTTCATCGAATTGGACCGACCCTTCATCGGCCCAGAATGCAGAAACACCAATGGTAGGCACCGCCCACATGGCAGTCTTGGTAGATGGAGTCAATCTCTTGTAAAGAAAAGGCTTCTTTATTCTCATGTACAGAAGTATACCGTAGGAAAGACCCATACCCACAACCAAACCCTTGGTACCTTCAATAAGCACGTGGTTCCAGTGGGCGTTTTTCTCTTCGTCAGATAAGATCTTCATCTTGGTAGTAATAAATAAATAATTAATGATTGTGATTAAAAGATTGACCAGGTTTTTATAATTTCTCAACTTTTCGGGATTTGCTAGTGCGGGCTTTGGTCCGCGCGAATAATCATATGGTGGTTTATGCAAAGGATGACCGCCTCTAACAAAGCAATTGTCGCGCCAGTATCGGAAGAAATCGGAAACTTCGAGATGACTTGGAATATACTTTGGGTGCTAGTGTAAGCGAAGGTCAAATGGCTCCGATTAAATCAGCCATCGCAAAAGGATTCTGGCTTATAGGGATGCTGCTTATATGAAGCTGTGATTTTGCATTATGCAAAAGAAAACGGCTCTAGATTCGTGGTTCCAGACGTGCATAGAGGGTGTTGAAATGACACCACCACATCCAATAGTTTTGCAAGGATATTTTCTATTTTTGTTGGTCCAACAATCTGGGGCAAAATGAAATACGGGATATTAGTTCCATGTTAGTGTTGGTGGTAAAGCTTGGGTAGGTGCCAACGGTTATGGACTTGGACTCTGTAATAGACGTATTGCTTCACGTTCAGGGCCATCTCTACTGTTGAAGTTTTGGTGGTGAGGGCATGTGTAATCAGCCTCGCTCTAAAGCCCCACATAATCGGCTGCAAAAATGCACCTTTTTCTTGTAAGGTATACTGCATCTGCCTACCTTAAAAGTCCCTTGTAAACACAACGCCTATTTTATTGCCTGTAACCATCTTGTAGAGACAATCAATCATGGCTCTAGTATACCAATCAATGAAAATCTACATCATACTGGGCATGTTCCAGCTACGTGCATTGGCAATAATAAATAGGTCCCAGTAAATCCTGGTATCTTCAGCATCCAGATCCTTCAATGTTAATCTGTTGCTAGGCCTTCTCCTTCTGTCTTCCCTTTCTTTCTATCATCTTACGCCTCTTGTTGATAAACAACAACTCACTAATATAAGGTTTCGCATCCTTTACTTCATTAATACGATTGTTCTTGTCTTCCTCCAAAACTGACGAGATTGTCGCATTGGTTCCTGAAAAGTAAATGTCTTCCTCTATTAGTTTGTCATTTCCAAGATATAATATCTCCAATAAGTTCGAAGTGCTTACAATCACAGACTTATATCCATATTTTGCAACACAATTGATTCGGTTTGATATCAAATGCATGGCACTGAAATTCTTACTTGATGGGATCTGATACTCAAATTCTTTTCCATCAAACACAGTAATAATGAAACCATCCCAAAGTTTATCCATACTTGTTTTAAAATCATCAGTTCCATTTTGCGAACAATCGGCAGAACTCTTTCCTCTTTTTCTCAATGTTGAAAATCCAGAATTCTCTATCAATCTTTCAAAAGAATCTTGCTTTGGTTGAGGAATGGTCTCAATATTCTCTTCAATTTCATAATAATTATCATCATTGATACTACCCTTTTTTCTCAAACCTATGATCATATTTACATCGGTCAATTCCCATCCCTCAATATTATTATACCAGTGTTGATGTTCGGATGCTGCATTGAAACCAAGACATCTGATTTCTCTAGGATCTCTTTCAACTCTCAAACAAATATTGTTTTTTGATCTTTTCATATCAATTGTGAAGGTATGAATAATTAGAGTAGGATTATCGAAATCTTCATATACGATTGAAAATGATTGAATAGAAGCGGAACCACAGAACTTGCAATGTGTGGGTTCAGAATGTGAAACCTTGAAACTTGAAGGTTTGAAATGTCCAACGTTGAAGGTTTTCATAACATAGCCCCTTTGGATATCAATGATTTCAGCTGTGCAGTTTGTAATTCTAACAATCATACCAACAAACTCCACTGGTATAATAAGAGGCTTATTGACAATCACTTTAGAAACTGGCTCCATTAACTCTTTTGACTCCAGTGCTGTTTGATTCATTGTATAAACTGATGTAAAATCGTTATCACCAGTATAGGATTTAAGCGGCAACAATCCAGGAACCATTGTGGGCCTTTCTTGATTGTATAATCCTTCTTTCACTTGCAATTTCTTAAATTTCCATCCATTATTTATTGCAGTACCCACAATGATATCATTATTATTAACTTGGCAAACAATCCGATCATTGATTCTTGGAGTGCTTACTTTTTTAGCAGATATCAATTTAATTGAATCATCTAAATCAGAGTAAACAGCACTCAATATGTTCAATTGTTTGTATTTTCCATCAATACAAGAAAAAGTTAACAATTCACCATTTTGCAAAACAATCACAAAATCATCTTTGGTTAGTTTTTTCTCTAATTCTTCATCTTGGGTAGTACCATTAAAAGTGGGTGGGAAATTTCCATTCACAGAGGACATGGACACGTTACTATTACGTCTCATGGGAACTGCTCTCGTTTCACTTGATTTTAATTCTTTTTGTTTTTGTATCATTCTTCTAGCCAAAAATCCCGGAATGGTTCTTCTTCTGAAGAACGAATGCAATATTTTAAATTTCTTCTGTTTAATTAAGAATTTCATATCTGGAGGGAGTTCCATTTGCCAATTATAGCAAAGTTGTTTTCTTTCATAGCATTTGACCAATCCGTACTTATAATTCATCATGATAATATAATTACCTCCATCACTGATATCAATATGATTGATGGGCCAAAATTCTTTGGTTTGCTTATTCACTAAAAGGGTAGTAGCGATATTGACAGGGGCAGGAATTGGTTGAGATAAAGGTGACCATATGAGAACTTTATGATCCAATCCAATTGATACGAAAAAAGAACTTTTTGAATTGGTAACCACCTTAATTATATCAAGCGAATGACCCGAATTGTAGCCTTGTAATGCTTCACCCTGTGCATTTATACCAGTCAATTCAACGGAGTTAAAATATTTTTTGTCACTTTCAAAATCACTTTCCAGAAGAGAGGAAGTGGAGTCACCACCCAAGCCACCGGTTAAATGATTGATTTTTTGAGATTTTGTTAACCTAAAAACAATCAAACTGGAGGCAGTAATAAAAATTATAATTGACAATAGTTCCAAATAATAGATGAGATTATTGGTGTTGCTAATAATGGTCAAACGTCCAAAATTAATCATTTCAAAGTTGTCTTTCATCAAATTCATAGGAAGGATCAATGTCCAGTGAATGAATACAATCAACAACAAAAGTGCATTCATAACCACCACCAACAATCTATCTTTATCATAATTCGACGGGAAGCGGACTTTCAAGAAGAACTGACCTATCAAATACCTTGTTGGAGACGAATTTTTTGTTGGACGTAAATGAGAAGAGCTATCCAACTTCAAAAGTTTCGAAGATAAGAAATTAGCTCCTTCATTTGCATCTGCCAAGTGTTCACCACGATGGTATATTCTTTTATCATCATTTAAAATTTTTGTGTAGTCAACTCTCTTGAG
Organism: Suhomyces bribrorum; assembly: GCA_030561385.1. Lineage (NCBI taxonomy): Eukaryota > Fungi > Ascomycota > Pichiomycetes > Serinales > Debaryomycetaceae > Suhomyces > Suhomyces bribrorum. The sequence goes on along the minus strand of JAKTXG010000030.1, from coordinate 130,596 downwards.
ATCTACCATAATTATACCCACAATATAAGTCAAATGTAAAAGGTGCTGAATGGCAATACTCGAAAGAATGATTTCAAGGCCCATGAAACATCTGTGCTTGACATATACGAGGGATTCACCACCGATGTAAACATGAAGTAAAGCAGTACCAAAGAAGCATGCCACACATGAGCCAATTATACAATCGATAAGAGTTCCAGTTATTAGTGGAAAGCCCCTGTATCCCGTATAGAGTTGGTACAACCTGCGATGAAATTCGGTAGGATTTTCGTCTGAGTTCACAAGACATCTCATCGTTGTGAAGAGACTCTTTGAACTCATAAGTAAAATGGTCAAAAAGAAAGCGCCCTTGGTGAACACCGTCAGTGGTTCAAAGATCATTCTCCAGGATTTATATCCATGGGCCATGACTACCAAATTGACCGCAGCACCACACGAGATCACCACACCCACTATCCAACCAACCACAAGCCCCCAACTTGATCTGATCTTGTGGGCATTGGATACGGACACATAGATGTAGACTATGAACGAAATAATAGATGCAATCATCACTCCGTTACTGATGGATATAAAGAGGGTGAGGAAGAAGTCCTGTTTCTTTTGAAGGAGATAGTAATGAACAAAGTCCAGGATGCTGGACTTCCGCATCGCAGTGGTGACTGCTTCCAAGTGTATGGTTGTGTTGGATAAATACGTGGACACCAAGTCTAGAACCGGGGATTTGTCATTGTGAAGCAAATATATGTTGGTATGTTGAGCGTATTTGATAAGATGGTTGGACTTTATGATTTGATCCACGTAGAGGAAGGTAAGGATATTGTTGAGATCATAATTGATGTATTTTATAAGGTAGTTGTTGAAACACAGCAGCAAATTGGAAGAGGAAAAACGGACGGTATTTATAGGAAACTCAGCCAAGGCAGAAACAATTACGAGGTCATTCAAATTGGATGATAATGCCAGCTGTAATCCGTGCAATTGGGAAAAGAAATCATAGTTAAGCACGTTATTTTCTGATGTTGTATTTGATGCAGCACTTGAAAGTGTCACTTTGGTCAAGCGATTATATGTTGACGCATTGGCCAAAACCCCCTGCAATTGGGACTGTAGGTCAGATGCATCCGATAAAGCTTTGAACAACAGAGTGTCTGCATGAATAGGAAAACTGGAATTTATTTTCTTGATGGTAAAGTCGTAGACCACATTATAGGAGATGATAAATAAGAATAATGTCGGCACAAGGATGATGAACCTCGGGTTGGCGATGATGAAGGAGATGTAGCGGATCACGCCTTGACGGTAACTCGCTCGGAGTGAATGGGCCAGAACCTTCATACCATGGAGTCAAAAGATGGTAGTAAAATGTGGGATCAATTTAGGCAGCTAAACTGCACAATCAAGAAAAAGAAAAAAAATAAAAAAACGACAGACGGAGGCGACGGAGTGTTTGAGACAAAAATATATGGGTGGGGGAGGGGATGATGTAATGTGGTGTACCTTAGAACCTGCTTTTGTCTGCTTTTTATATTCCCGGTGTTTGATGGGGTATATAAGTAGTTGCAGATTGACTATATCGCAGAAATGTCGTACCATATGCACGCATCGACCACAAAGTATATTCAGTGGGAAGAATGCAATGGAACCCATAAGAAAAGAGTGCAGACTGCAGTAGATGATTCTTTACAACAGTCAAACTGGATATCTAGTCATTGGTTTTGCCGTATGGTCTGATCCAGGTTTATATGGGTTGCACCTCCTATATTGAAGTCTGACCTGATTACTATGTTTAAAATACTCTAATCTAATTGGGTGCACCTGACCCTTTTTAAATTCAAACAAACCATTGACACTGGCCGGTCCAAACTCAAATGGGGTGTTGAATTATTAATTTATAATAATATTTCGCCTTGTACATTAACGGATACGCCCTATGCACCATCTAATTACAAATCAAGGTTTATGTCATGCGCCTTGCAACAAAATAGTATCATACATTTTACTGCAAATTACAACATTACTATAATTGTTGGGTGAGCCGATTGTCGTGAACAACACCACAACCAAAATCAATAGTAATTATATCACTTCATTCCGAACAGTCCAACTGTAGAAAGCTCCTTAGTAAGAAAAACAGTCACGTCTTTTGCAGTAATCTAAACAGGGAAATAGTAGAAATAATCCCATGCAATGGCCCCACGCAAACAATGCGAGGACTGCATCATTCCACGTAAGGTTATGCGCCAAAACCATTTTAACCAGTCAGTTGTTTGGCACAAGCAAAAACCAGGGGTTGAAAATGTCACGTTACTTACTTGGCGCCTAATGATGCTATACTCAAGGTATTCATTTGGTCAAGCAACTGATCTATCTTTCCATCCAATAACCCGTTGGCATACTCATCTCTAGAATTTTGGTCCAAGTACTGCTGCACCTGTGCTATCCGGGAGTATCCTTCGGTACAGAACCGCATTTGGATCTTGACCAAACTTTCAAATGATGGATCATAAAAGGGTACCCTCAAAGCAACCAATTGGGGCAACTCGTCTTTCAATTGACTGTTCAAATCCTCAAAAATCTCCCTGGCGATCTGCAATTCCTTCTCTGCTCTTGGCAACTTGGCAGCGTCTTTGGCCGGTTTATCGGTCAATTTACGAACCTTTGCTTTGGCCAGATCATAATCGATCTTTTTGTGAGCCCTCTTTTTGATGGCGTCATCGATTTCACTGAAATAACCTGCAAACTTGGTGATGGGGTCCAAAATGGTTTCTCTGAAAGGACCATCCACTTGTTTCACCGTTTCTTCATCGAACTCCTTGACTGCTTGAGTATATACATTACCCACATCGGTATATATCGATGGGCCCTGCTTGGCCTCTTCATATAAATTGCCCACAATTTCGGCAATTTTCACTTGTGATGCCGTCATCGACCGCAAAGAGTCCAAGTACCCTCTGGACGACCTTTGTAAGTTGAGCCCTGCAGTTTTCAAAGTTAGGTATCTCCTTTCTTCAACATCATAATCTTTGTCGATAGTTTTGTCGACGTCTTTCACAGACACAGCTGCACCTGCTCTGTTGATGGCCTTTTTGAATCCATTCCACGACATGTTCAATTGAGGTTGGAAGCTTTGGATCCCCCTACTTCTGAAGGTCATGTCTGAGGGGGGTCGTGCGTAAACCGAGGCTCAACTACTTTGAATTTGGGATCACGCTTGGGGTATCAGTCATACTATAACCACTCAGCACCATGAGTACCCCGAAAATATACGCTGACTCCGGCGACTTGCTGCAAGCGGCCACTGCACCTCAAGGCAATGCCTCAAAGCCCGGGGCTGAGCATCACCAATCGGAACCTGAGTCCCTTCAACACTCGCATCAACCACCATCAATCACCATACCAGATCAACACCAAACAGATTTGTCATCCACAGTGCCCATTCAAAATTCACAAGCACAATCAGTTGCACCCGCACTGGCCAACGACCACCCCTCAGACCATCATCCACCAAAGAGCGCACAACCGGAACATCCGGTACTAAAACAAGAGGCCCCTTCCACACCACAACATCACCCTCAACCGGCCCAAAACCACTCCCTGCTGAAGGAAGACAAGATCAAGCAGATTCTAGACCTCAAGTCCAAGATCGCCACCTTGGTTTCAAACATCCGGGACACCAAACTGTTGACCGAAAAGTACGACAACGAGAACCAGTATTTGCAGGACTATATTGGTAGTTTAATGAAGAGTGGGGAGCTCAAGTAGCCAGTCTTATTGTGGCTAGCCAATAAATATTGCCAACCACAGCTGTTGGCTAACATAAAAAGGGTCATTGTGACCGCAACATTGCAATTGCCGCCGCCTTTTTGGCATTAATAGACCTTTTATAGAATGGATAGAGCATCAACAAGTAGGCCCCATAGCCATAAGCACGCCACCAAGGCCGTAATCGCCATCAATTGAAGTCACCAAGAGTCCAAAGGGCATAAGAAGGGGGCAACCAAAAGCCCAAAGCCGAAGCCCAAAGCCAAACACAAAAAAGACAGACCAAAGAAAGACCAAGGATCAAAGACCAAGAATCCAAGACCAAGGAATCGATACCAATCACCAAACATCAAGCGCCTAGCGCCTAACGCCTAACGCCAAAGTTAGCCACCAAGGGACTCAACACCAAAACAACTCTCACCATCAATTGTTTTTGCAGCCATGACACCACCACCCGTACCAGACTACCATCCAGATCGAAGAACACTTTCGTCGGCGGCCATCATTCTTGCCAACCGCCAGTTCTTGAGCCATGATCTGGCTCTGCTTCGTCTTCTCCTTGCTTCTAGTTGCAGCAATAACAAGCTGTCAAACACAAACTGGTCTGGCTCAACTGTTTCCCACCGGGACATCCAACAAAGGGTTCTACGTTCTTTAAAGCCACCACCACCACCACCACTATCGCCTCCTCCTCCACCACCACTAAGACCTGGAACACCTGCTAAAGCTCTGGCTCTGCCTATGGAAGTTGTTGTGATAGACTTGTGCTCAGAGATCCAGTCGCCAATTGTGCCTACAGCCAGTGAAACTTGTCTGGTTCACCAGGAAGCTGTCCAAGACATGACAGAACCGTTACGCTCTGATAGACTGACTTCTTCATAGCTCAAAGGTAGATCATAGGAACATCGATTATTGAAGCATTGGATCTTGTCCATGAAAAGTTAATGCTTTGATTCCAGCTTTTGTGGGCTGCTTCAACTAATCATAATCAAAATATCGACCCTATTCAAGCTATAATGGGCCTAATATCGGGCCCATTCTTTTTAGAGTCTAATTTACCAGCTATCATGAAAACAGCTCTAGCTAATTATTTTCAAAAACAAACCCTGGCCTAGCCATAATAGGTCACAATCCAGATGATTCTTATAAGTTGCTGTCCCTAGGCCCCAGTCAATATTATTTCCAATCCAGCATTCACCATTATTTAACTCCCCTGCTGATATCGTCATGTTTATCTTCCTAGATATATATGGGTGCCATTTTAGTTAATTATTGCCACTATCCTACAATTCCAGCTAACAAATCATCAAAAAATGTTTCTGAATCACTAATGGGCACATTTCACCAGCATCTACAAATTACTTCAACATCTCAGTCCAACGCCTTGCTCATTCTATATTAATCGTTGTATTCACATTTGCATCTTTGGCTCTATATTGTTGATGAGGTTAATCGAATTAGTTGTGGTGCATAGTATTAAACAAGTCGGGTAGCCCAGATAGCTTGACCCCCGAATCTGTTGTCAAAGAATTGACAATATCCCTGGTAATCTCCTTTTCTTTCCACACAGACTTGTCTTCTCGGACCAAAGTGCTAGACACGTATAAGGAACACCCAGCCCAGGGTCCAAGGGTAGTTTTTCCTTGAACATTGCTGTTCGTAGTCCAACCCTTAATTTCTTGGAGTAATCTGGTTTTGAATCCTGGTATATTAGATACGCCTCCTGTGACGATTATATTACTCAACAACAAGGGCGTGGTGTCCAAATTGAAGCACTTGGTTGAAGTTATAAAAACTTGCTTCAAATCTTCATTTCCAAAGTAAAGTTCCTCCAATACCTTGTACCTCAAGTTTCCTGGGACGTATACCCTGTCCAATAATTTGAATGGAGGAAGTTGATGGTCATCGACTTGTTTGTCCTTGGGGTTTACATACATGCCACGCATTACAAACTGTTCTATCACTTCAAAGAGATCTTCCCGAGCAAGGAGATGCTCATTTATGAGCGGATCGTCCAACTGGATCAACTTCAAAACAGTCATATAATGAAGAGATAGTCCTCCAAGACGAAAGTTTTCTTGAAATCCACGGGATATATCCCTTAAATCTACTACCAGGCTGATTAAAAGTTTCTCCCATCCGAAATCAAACACCAAGCCATTCCGTTCGTTGGCTCCAATCACTGAAAGGATGGACGAAGGGGTGGTAAGCACCGATTTGACCTTGAATTTGTTCAATAGCATCTCAAATAGCCCGAATTTGGTAGCTATCGGAAGTTCCTTGTCTACCATTATCACCTTACACTTTCTAGGCGAAATGGCAATGTGATCCCGAAACAAATCGCTAAGCATATCTTGTACATGCCACTGTTCTTGAATAGACCCAGGGGGGTACAACGTCGACTGGATCCATTTATGGCGTTCTTGGGTATAGATCCGACCCAACTCGGCATATTCGGGCATATTCCGAATGGCATTTTGTACCAATTCCTCCTTCTGGTCCGGTGTAAGGGCAGAATTGTCAAACTCGAGAAACAGTGGAAACTGATCTGGATCCTGATTTCCATACCCAAAATCGGCACTGGTAGCAACAATTTTCAGCGGATACGACTCCCCAGCATTGCCTATTCTTACGAAGCGAGACCCTATCTCAAGAACAATGGGTGTATACTCATTTGATCGGATCATAAAGGTTCAAGACATGGATGGAACAGGATATAAATATTGGGTCGTGCGCTTTGGTCAACTTGGGATCGGGTGCAAAAATGGGTGCCAAAAACCAATTAGCATGCCAATAGTCTCCTACGATCCGTGGCTACAAGCTGTTTGGCCAAATAGTCGTTGAATGGAGGGCAAGTTTTCAATATGTACATTTGTGTTACAAAAAAAAAAAGGCTAACTAAACTTAATTCTTCTGGGCTTTCAAGATTTGAGCAACCATGTCATGTAACGAGTCTTCCATGGAGACGAATTCAAAGCCGAGGATCTTTCTGGTCTTGGAGTTGTCAAGTTTTGGGAAGACAATTTCTAAGCCTTCGTTTTCGGAGGCTGGGTCACCTTTTGGAATAACATCCTTCAACTCAGGGAATTGCTTGTGCAAGATATTAGCAATTGTTTGGGGATTGTATTTACGATCGACAAGTAACAATCTTTGGTTGGCGGCTTCTGGCTTTTCAGCTGCAACCAAATGAGCCTTGGCAACGTCTCTGACATCGACAAAACGACCACTGTTACCAGTAGCAGGTGGTAAAGTATCAGTGCTCTTCATTTTGAGGAAAGAGTTGATGAGCTCAGAACTGGTGTTCAAGGTGCCGGTGACATTATCATCGAAAGCTTGTGGTCCAAAAACGTAAGATGGACTGATGACAGAGAGTTCGAATTGAGGCTTTTGAGTCTTCATATAGTCCCATGCTGCTTTTTCAGCAAGTGGCTTGGAAGCAATGTATGCTAAGAATCCACTATTGTCCTTCTTTGCTTGTTCATAGGTGACTTGGGTCCATGATTCTTCATCAAATCTTCCCATAGTGTCCTCTCCACCGTAGAGGAAGGAGAAAGCGTGCGAAGCAAAAGAAGAAGTGATAACAACTCTCTTGACATTCTTACCATGGGCATAGACCGACTTCAAAGCATTCTTGGTACCTTCAATTGCTGGAATCAAGATGGAGTTTTCAACGTCTCCATTTTCAAAATGGAATGGAGAAGCAGTGTGTAAGAAAACAGAAACTTCGGGATTCTTTTCTAAGGCTTCATCAAAAGCACCTGGAGCCACAATATCTGGAACAATTTCATACTTAAATCCAGAAGTAAAGTGCTTCTTCAAAGCCTCACCTTTGGCCTCGGATCTAACAGTTCCGACAACTTGGTAGTTGTTTTCGAGCAAAAGCTTGACAATATGTTGGGCAATGAAACCAGATGCACCTGAAACAAAAGCAACAGTCATGATATTTATGATATAGAATTTAATGAGGAAGAAAAACTCCGAAATAAGATAGCAAGAGAAATGGCCCTCTTATATGTTGAAAACTGAACACGGAAATGCATTCCTATGTGAGTACATATGCAAACGTCCAACCAACAGCAAAATTACGCTTTTGGGAGCGGAAAATACACTAAATCCTACAGGTACTGTCAGTGTCACAAGATATTACCACATACCAGGGCTGTCTATATTTGCCAACACGTCACAATTTTAGCATTATTTTTCAAGTTCTGAAATTGGGTTTTGTGAAGATGCATTTTGACAGAATTTAAACTTAAAAAATTTTACAAACTAAATGGATATCCATAGCTATAGGACAATCAAAAGGGCCCAGAAAGCAAAGAGATACTAGAGAAGGTTGAAACAAACTGAAAGGATCCTTTGAGACCCTTTCTATATTGCTTTTGATGACGTAGTACCATAAAAATATTACCAGGATCGGCTTCAATTAGTAATCACTCATCGCATTATTTTTGAACTGCGCCGTTTCAAATCCCGGAGTAACTCTAGTGTACTGAATTGTCAAGCTGGGTCCATGGCATTTATAGTGGTATTGGAAATAGTAGCACAACTGATAAAAATATGGAGCTCCAATGAAAGAATCCAATTACAAAAATGTTAATTGACATTATTTTGGGTTCTTGTTGCGATATTCAGCTTTTATTACATCTAATAGTAATTACAAGTGTATTAGTACCTATAATCATACAATAATCCCAATAGAACCTATTCCAGCCTCTATTTCTCTCGACTTTTGTGTTTATAAGAGATCGAAATCATCGTCATCTATGTCCATGAAGTCGTCCTTACCCTTTTCTTCTTGGGCCTCTTCAATCTCCAATTTCTTCTGGTGTTGTTTCTGGAAATTCTCTAATTGTTCAAGATCCCAGACCGACACACCTTCTTGATCCTTTGGATTCGCTGGTTGTGCTAAACTTCTCAAAAACGTCTTTGCCGTAGCCAAAGCCATATCTGTAGATAAGTTTGTATCGGAGTCCCTCAATGCCTGGGCTATCCATTTTGGCAATTGACTCTTCTTTTTAGAGAATCTTCGATCGGCTAAAACCATAATACCGTAATCATCCTTACCTCTCAAAACCCTACCTAAGCATTGAGCAGCATGTCTCATGGCATCGAAAGATAAAAAGTCGTTTTCACGGATTTGGAAATGATCTCTCATGAATTCCAATCTTGCTTTAAGAATTCTTGATTCTGTGTATTGGAAAGGGATACCAATCATCAACACAGTACGCCCATAATGGTGATCAAAATCGATACCTTCACTGACCTTACCACGAGCAACAGATAACAAAATCGCCCCTCTCCCATTAGAACAAGCTTTTCTATAAGTTTCCAAAGCCAAAGACGTTTCTTGGGCATCAGGAGTTTCCACCAAAATTAATTTATACTTCCATACTTCATCCAAAACACCCATATTCTGCCACATGGAAATAATCGACTCCATATACAAATATGACGGGAAGAAAACTACCATACCATCGGGGGTTATTTTGGCGAATTCTATCAAAAGAGACCCGTAATTTCTAACCACAGATGGATCGTTTCTAATCTCAAATCTAGAAGAAATAGAAACTTGGTCTGACCCCTTTGTGACGATTAATGGCAAAAACGATCTTCTGGCCAACGTCATAGCATACGATTCTTGAACTACCGTTTGGAAATTCAACATTTTTGGGTACATATCCAAAGGAGAAATGGTACCGGAGGTAATAATGACGGACGAAAACCGATCAAAAACCGGCTTGATGGCTATAGAAGCATCCAAACATGTGAAATGAAGAATAGGGTTTGGAACAGTGGATCCCTCGGTCTCAAACGGCTCCAAAATCAACTGGAACCCGGTTTCGTAGGTTGAAACTAAAGTTGCAAATGTGGCTATATCTTTAAGGGCATTGAAATCCTCAATTTCGTTCAACTCCAAAGTCCTTACTAATAATGATAATCTTTCTGAGCAGAAACGGAGCGGTTTTCGATCGATATAGGTCAATTCTTTCAAGTGCTGTAAGAAACTGACCGGTGTTTCACTGATAACGTGTAAAACCTTCATTCTAGTCTTTAAATATTCGATGAATCTCTTCAAGAAAGAAACAAAATGCTCTGCTTTACGAATATTTCCTGGAATGGCCTCGTTTAAAAGATCTTCAGGTAACACAGGATTACTCATAAATAATTCTTCCCCACGGTCGATTTCTGATTGTCGTAACCCTTCCACCAATTTTTCGTACTCATTCTGTAATTTTTCACTGTCATGGGCCTTCATATCATCGATTGCTTCACCCAACTTGTTGGCACCACGAGAAGCCCGTTTCAAGGCATCATCAGTCAAGTCCAACGACAAAGACTCAATACAGACGTTATCGATATTGTGGGCCTCGTCAAATATAATGATGCTATCTTTAGAAAGCTCTTTGGACACTCTATCAGCAATTTTGGGGTCCAAAAGATAGTGATAAGAATAAATGACAATATTACAGAAGGAAATCATTCTTCTAACTGTAAAATAGGGACATGTGCCCTCTTTTTTGCAGTATTCCAGTAGAGATTCGAATGAATATACCCCAGGAGGGATCAAATTATGCTGTTCGAGTTCATTTAGTTTTTCATGGTATGAACATAATGCGTTTTTCTCGGGGTTTGCCCGTTGATCCTCCTCAGAAATAGATCCCTTCTCAATACGGTCTTTTAACTGGCCATTGGTGATTCTTCTACATTTTTCATCGACCACATTTCCCTTTCTTTCCTTAGAAATGGTGGGATGAAGACACAAGTTTTTTCTTGAGGTTAATCCCAACCCCCGAAAATCTTCCACGTATCCCAATTCGTTGGCACGATATTCCATGAGACTTTGCAACTCAATCAATGCCTTTTCAATTTCTGACATGGTACGAGAACAATATACAATCTTCCGGTGCTCAGGATAATGCATCTGGTACGCCACCGTCAACGACAACAACGACACCGTTTTTCCGGTCCCCGAAGGCATCTCCAAGATACAGTTGCCGCCGACATCTAGCGTCTTCTTGATGTCTGACATATACGCATACTGCTCAGGATATATTCTGGGATAAGGAAAGAGCACTGGTAAATCATCAATATAGAACTTCATCACGGGAAACTGCTGTTTAAATACAGACGGGCGGGGAAGCAGATGTTTTCTTGAGCGTTCTGGAAGGTTCTATGGAGCGGGGATGGTTGATGACAGGTGTGGGTGGGTGATGAGTCGAGTTGTAGTGGTTCTGGAGTAGTAATCATAGTGGCACAAAATCATTGGGCTGGTGCACGACCAGATAGATATTGAAGAAGTATCAAGTAAAGAGTGATTGGGGTCATTGGTGGGGCGACAGATATGATGAGTGGTTCTGAAGAGGATCAAAATTGTTGTTTTGGTTGTTTTTAATTTTTCATTTTAGCAAATTTTTCAGATTTTTCAAATGTTTCAGTTTTTTTCAAATTAGAAAGATATGAATAAAAGGTATGCTATGTAGTAATAGAACCCACTTCGATGACTTAAATTCGCTTCCTAGGGAGAATTTCCAAGAGTACTTGCCATAATACTAAGTATGTGTTTTATAAAATTTACTAGGTTACTAAGAAAAAATTATCTAGAAGAGATATCGACAAGATTGGGAGTTTCGATTAGGCGAATCAAATATCAGTAGATAATTGCAATAGAATTTAGATAGTGAAATTCAATAGTCTAGTTCAGAAGTTAGGAACAACTAAAGTAGTTAGCTAATAGGTATTAAAAATCGATATCTTTAAAATTTCCAATAGAGCCAGAAAGAAAGAGAGGGTGGGAATCGAAGTAGACATATTTCATGTAGATTAATATATGATAAGTTGATAAGTTTAAAGTAATATGTTCAGGATCATCAAGCATATTTATAAAACTGATAGATATAGCAACCCTTCCAAGAACTTAGTTTTTTAGGTATTAAAACTGACGGATGGTAATATTTCTAAGTACTTTTGGCCATTTGGTATAGATACATATATCAAACAGGGGATTCTCTGTGTTATGAATGGTAGATAACTAAAGTGATATGCTCAAAGGCTTGAAAATGGTTCCCTTGTCTAGTCTATCACCTGAAACGATCAACTATGGAATTGACCAATTTATGCAAGACATACTTCAGCATCGTGAGGCCTACTGTATTCTTACCTTTTTAACTCCCATTTAGGTACTGTATCGCAACAGTTTCCCTCAATCTTTTGGGGTTGGTCCACAGACATGATCATGGGCCATGAACTCTGTGGAACAAGAAGCCAATTTTTGTAGGGATCACCTGCAAATGCCATTTTTCATTCTATGTATATAATCTAGCTTGACCGGACTACCCTCAAACGAGTCCGACTGAGTCTGTGTCTAGTTGGTAATATTCACAAACTTGTCGACTATCAATTTCTCCAATTTTGGATAGATAATATCGGAAGTGTCTCCCGCTACAGTCAGCAAGACGCCCTGCAGTTGGTAGAAGCGCTTCAAGCCCTCCAATTGCAGATTGTAGGTATCCAACCTCTTTTGGAAAACAGCAGCAGTGTCATCATCTCTTTTGATCAAGGGTTCTCCAGTCACGTCATCTTTGAACGGGACTTTTGGCGGATTATAATCCAAATTATAGACTCTGCCACTAGCAGGATGGATCCAGCGGGCCTCAATACGGTCCAATATGACCTTTTGGTCCACGTCCAACTCCACCACAAGATTGAGCCTCACGGACTTTGATTTCAACACCTCATCAAGGGCTTTGGCCTGGGCCTCGGTCCGAGGAAACCCGTCCAAAGACCAATTGGTCCAATGGTTGAGCCACTTGGACGATTCCAACTCGCTGGTGATCAATTGCACCATGGTGTTGTCCGGGACCAAAGCGCCTCGGTTGATGTACTCGGCGGCCTCCTTACCAAGGGTGGTACCTTGAGAAATTTGATTTCGAAGGGTATCTCCAGAAGACAACGAATGAAGCGAAGGGAACCGGGTAAGAAGCCGGGAGGTCTGGGTTCCCTTGCCGGAGCCCGGAGCCCCGAGGAGAAGAAGCCGGAGAGGTCTGGCTAGAGCAATGGGCTTGGTCATGGTTAGTAGCAGAACAGAACTGGTGTGGAAATACCCCAGATCTGGCTGGTTGGTGCGATTGACATATTTCCCATGTGCACACTTATCGGTGGTGGACAAAAGGAACCCTTGAATCCACGGTAGTGGCCCAAGAGGATGACGGCTAAAAGAGTGGATAAAAGGATAAAAGGGTGGACATAAGAAGTAAGCAGACCAAAAGGAAAAGAAAGATATGGGAAGGGTAAAAATGGAGACGGATACGAAGATGTAAATAATAAGAGATAAAAAAGATAGAGATAAAAAAGATAGAGATAAAAAAGATAGAGATAAAAAGCTTGAAGATAAAATAGGTAGAGCTAAAATAGGTGGAGATAAAAAAAGGGAGGTAAAAAGTGTAAAGAGAAAAAGGGGGATTTAATGATATATATATATATATATATTACAGTTGAAACTATAATGTTAAATGGTGGGAAATGGCTGGATATACGAGATCTATGTGGTGCAGAGGGGAAAATGTAGGTAAAGGTGTGTTAGGTGGGTTAATGTGGGTTAGGTAGGTAATGTGGGCTTAGGTGGGTTAGGTGGGTTGAGGCAAAGGTGGGCTGACGAGATGAGCAGATCTCGATGCCATGAACACTAGAAGCACTACCAGCATGGTTATGGATAAGTAATCTCTTCAGGTGGTCGAGACTAGTGATACCACTGCCTTTGCATCAATTTGTACATCAACTAGCAGAATTGGTACGTCAATTGGCATGGGCATATATGCTCGAAGCTTGCATTGCATGCCTATGTAGTCTTATAACCACTTCATCAAGCACAGCGAGGTGTCCACTACAGCAAACACCCAGACCACATCTGCTGTTAACTCCATAACGAAGTTGCAAAAATATCGCAAAGACACTATATGTGCGATTACATCAATGATTAGTCAGACTATTATTAGCCAGATTCAAGAAATGGTGGTCGGGCCGCACTTGCAATAATACATGTACTATTACATCGACACCGCATAAACTGAAGCAGTACATCAAGACCTCATCCGTTACTTTAGCTGTACATAGACACTACATGAACAGTACATGCATCATATTGAACATCACATGAACATCACATGGGCATCTCATGAGCATCACATAATCATACATGAACTATACTTTTCGAATAGATGCAGTTTGTTATAATACATCTTTCCATGTGCATTAAAGCTCTACGTACCGATCAGTACTTCATGTAATGCAAGTTCAAAACCTGGGCGACATATTAGATTTGGCGGCTTACTTAATTAGACATCTTACATTTGGATCTCTCTTTGGTATATGCTTCGAGGTGCATGCTTCTGCCAAGTGTAGCAATACCCACATTAACATTTAGCCACTAAGAAAAATATCTTCACCAGCATTTACGGTGATGGTGAAAATATTTCTAGCCATATGCTCGTTTACATCAACCACCTAGAAACTTAGCCAAGCGAAGTCTAGATCTTGACATATTACGGTATTAAGTAACCCAGGTATCTTGGAAGTTGTATTAGTTGCGTAGTCCAGCCGTACCCACTGTACGCACCCTAAATTTCTTTTTGTTCCTATCTCCAGTATACAATATTCTTGGTCCTGTCTAAGAATACCCGTTCAGGTCTAGGCTTTTTCATTGAAAGTATTGAGGGCAATTTCAGACAATTCAGACAATTCAGGCAATTCAGGAAATTCAGGTTTTTCAGGAAATTCAGGCATAACAAGCATAACAAGCATAACAGGCATAACAGAGTAAATGTGCAATAAGTCCTGCAAGAAGCACTGCAAAGCCTACACTGCAACCATTGCCTGAATCCCACATGTTCAAACACTGGCCATATGTGCACATACTTTATGTATGGAATATACTGCAACTGCAAAGTAGTAGAAAATGCAGAGGTCATTCAAGTCTTCATTGGAGATGTTTCTACCTTCGCCTCTTTACCATCTATATAAAGTGCTATTCTCTCTCAAAGTGCTTGGCTGCTAAACCTGTTTTCGTGGCCACAAATCAAGGGCCCAATCGAAGCTTCAATCGAAGCCCTGGTTGAAGCTCACCGAAGTATCAACAATACCTGACCCTCGTAATAAGGTCAAATTTAGTTGGTGCTCACCCAAAAGAACAGGCACCAAGGCGCCACTGCCGCCACTGGGCTCCTGGCGCCAGGTATCGTCTGAGAGTCGATCGCTAAAACAGCAGCGCCTCGGGCACCTACCGACAGGCACAGTCAGTAACCCCGTCGCTTGGCACCCACCGACCTCGTCTAGGAGCCCAAAGGAGCCCGAAAGAGCCCATCGCTAAAGTTGCAGCATCTTTATGCACGGGTCGACAACTATCGTCAACTATCGTCAAGGTACCAGCTGGTAAATACCAAAAGAAGCGCTTCGCACCAGGCCCTTTCTTGGAACCATTTTCATCAAGTACCTACTGATCCGCTCCAATTGTATCTTGTTGGGAATCGGCCTTGTCATTTGCTGATTACAGTTACTAACTACCATGGGATTTTCCCCCTCTAACATATATTGTACATTTATGGATTCGAATCATCGTCAGATGTGCTGGCTTGATAATGCTGCTGTAGCAGTTTAGCCCCTACCTACTGGTTGCACCTGTGGCTTGACAGACTGGGCAGGCTAGGCCATTTACTCGTCATCATCGGAATCAATGATTCTCCGTCTCTTTCTCTTTTCCTCGGGTTCTTGTGATCTGTACTTGGCATCACCATCTTGTTTTAACTGCTTCAATCTCTCGGCGCCCCTTTCAAACTCTTGTTCCTCGTCCTCGTTGTCGTCGTCGTCATCAAACTCATCTTCCTCATCGTCATTGGCTATGAAATCATCTTCCTCATCATATTCATCTCCACCATATGTCCTAGCAAAACGCTCATATGCTGGCTCTCTTTCACGAAGCCCAGGACTGACTCCACGGTCCATCTTTTCCTCTTGAAGTCTTCTCTTGGATTCAAGTTGTCTTTTTAATTTCTGGGTTTTTCTTTCGTTTTCGTCTGCCAACCGTTGCTTCATCATTGGGTCATCATTGGTGATGGTGTTCAAAATCTTGTCTTTCTTTTGGATATTATTGACTGCTTGGGTTAATTTACGATGTGTCGATGTGAACGTCGAAGCGGGTATTAAGTTCACCGCTTTGTTGATAATGGAATCATTTTGCAAGATCTCATAACTATCATGAGCTTTCACCAAGAATGTGTCAGTGATCTTCATATCCTTATAATCAAAAAGTTCATTTCCAATTTTGAGCGATACCAGTCCATCATTCCATTGGACAAAATGTGCATTAGATTGCTTGATGATCTCGTCGTTTCCACTGTTGGAATATCTCCATCTAATCGTGTTTTCATTCAAAAGCTTTTCCGTCACCAATTCACTTTTCACTTGTTTATCTGTCATATCAGTCTTGGATCTGGCAATGGCGTTCTGGGTCACCTTCTCTTTGAACTCGTTGGGGTCAAAAGGATGTGCTTCGACATTGAGAAATACCGGCATCTTGATCATGTATACGTCGTTCTCTGCTTTTTGGATAATTGCATGACGTGGAAGTGAAAGGTCTATAGTCTTCAATTCTTCTGGTTCCGATTCTTCATCGCTGTTTTCATCGTCATCATCACCATCATCCTCCGCAACCCGTGGGGGGTTGTTACTGGTCGTCTCCTCTTCCGATTCCCCGAAAAGGTCATCGACGTCGTGCTTGTTTTCTTCGTCACTATGGCGTTCGTTGTCCGACATGGTATGGTTATTATCAACAACAACTCAGTTGAGAGAGAAATATTGTCAAAAGCAAATTGGCCCACGCACGACATTACATTTTTCAGTACACCAACACTATTTAACGAATCGGCCTAAAAATCGATGAATCTACGCCGGGTGATATTGGAGACGCTTCAGATCTATTGGTGGAAGTAATTTTGCCAGAAATCTTCATCAAAATTAATTAAAAGGGTTTTAATTTTTACTCATCAGATTTTGGAAAACTTGAATAATGAGTACAAGTTAGAATCCAATAACCAGGCTGGGGCATTACACAGCTAAACCGATGTGTTATTTGGGTGAATTATCTACAAATGAAAGATTGGCTTTTTTGTTCTTTTTGTTCTTTTTGTTCTTTTTGTTCTTTTTGTTTTTGTTGTTTGCTCCAAATATTATTACATGTATATACTATAATAGCAAACAGAGAAAGACGCCCAAGGACACACAGTCAAAAGCTTGAAATAAGACATATAAACGGAAAGAAAAGTTCTAAAAGAAGGGGTATCAAACCGGGACAAGAATGAAAGAAGCAAGCGAGATAGGGTTGGACTGGTGGTACAAAAGATGTTATGATTATCTTTGTAAAAAAAAAAAAATAACCGACCAATGATCTCGCTCCCATATTTAAGAATGCCCCTGCTTAGCTAGCTAAGTTTGCTTTGTTTGGGGTACAGAAGTAGTTGAAGGTGTTGAAACAATTATGGCTACTTTGGAATTAGCAACCGATGATTCAGTTGCGTCTCGGGGCTCAAACTCTTTTTGATCATTAGAATTCAAATGCAAATTTCCCGAATTGAGATCATCCAAATCGGAAACGTCAATCTCGTTATCATCATCAGTAATTTCATAATCATTATCATAATCGGACAATCCTAAGGATTTGGTATTAAGATTATTGTTATTACTATTGTTATGAAATCCAACCATATCATGTTGGGTCGAGATTGGTAAGGATCTGCTGTATTGTCTTTTGAAGGGAGCTTTAGGAGGTTTTCCTAGTAGTTGAGTTGTTTCGGTACTGATTTCAATGGGTGTGGTACTAGTTGAGGTTATATTTGACGAACTTCCGCCATTCAATGGCTTGACATCATCATCCCCTTGACCGATGGTATCATTTACATCAAGTTGTAGATCAACTTTTTGAGACGACGATGGGGCCATTGTTTGAGGTGGAGGGATTTGTTTAGGTAAAAGCTTGTAAGCATACTGTATCAAAAACTCCACAACAAGTTGAGATAATGCATATTCGATAGGATCCATATCATGGTTGGGATGAGATAAAATGGATGGTTGGAAAATGGCGGCCAAATTTCTCGATGACATCAAATTTTCATCAGAATGATTTTGAACCATTGATAATAAATCCAATATATAAAATAATAATTGTTTTGATAAAGTAGGTAATTCATCAACCAATTGCTTATATTCATCGATTACTTCATGCACATCTCTAGTCAATTTTCTATAATTTTTTGATTTCTTTGCCGATTTTCTTGCAGCGGCCTCTGCAGCAGCGTTTGATTCTTGGTGATTTTCTGGTTGAGTTTGGCCAACGTCTGAATGGGTATTGGAATGGGGAGGAGTTAATGCTTGTTGGTATGAAGAGCCATCGGAAGTATGATTGTTCAATCTGCCGATATTTGCTTCGGTTAAAGGTTGAGAACTGGAAGAATCCAATAATTCCACAGGGGTTTCTGGAGAATTCAGCTTTTCATACTTGGACGGTTCGGGATCTGTGTTTGGGTTACAGGGGTCGGTGGAGGATCTCAAGCTCTTGTTGGGGTTTTCAGCCTTGAATTTCATGTAGTTTATTATTCTTGATCTTGATCTTAATGGATCTCTAAAGGCTTCATAGAGTTCCAAGGGGATCAAGGGTTCGGGCAAAGCATTTAAGAATCTTCTCAAGATAGAGGCGGCATCATGAACATTGTAGCCTTCCCAATTCAATTTTTTGCCGTAGTCAGGAGGGGTATTGAAGATGACTTGCAATTCTTTCAATCTTTTGGAAGAGCCACCTACTCTGAAGATACCTTCTACAGTCAAACCATTATTTTTCAAGTATACACCACATTTTGCTACGACAATGGGGATTTCACCATAGGTGACACCAGGGTCGGAGGGATTGGGGTTGAGAATGGAGATCTTGGCGGAGGCTTCCTTGATGGCGGTTTCTAGAGGAACACCAAAGTATTTGCTGTTTTCATGGACCAACAGGTTGTGTTGCAAGAAGGAATCGCGGTGCTGTCTTATACTGGCGGATTTTTCCGACTGGGAAAGCGAGTTTGACCGCACACGGTTGACATTATTACTAGATCTTGATTTGTGGTTGAGCAAGGGCCGCAAGAACTCGGAGTGCTGGGGAGGCGAGCCGGTGGACGGATAAAACAGGCCCTGCTGCGGTTGTGGGAGAATACTATTTGCGGTGGATTTGGAAGGCGACCTGGACTCGGTCGATAGTATGTCGTTGTCAGAGGTGATTTCATCAACACTCTCGTTGGAGAGAAAGTTGCCTCGCTTGAGGTTCTTGACCCAGCCAAAGATGGAGTTACGATTGGTGGGAGACGACGAGTGGCTCATGGTCAGATCAGATCAGGGCAGGATTGCAACGTTGCTTTCTCAAACTAACACCGACAGCTTTTATTTGTTGATGGCGGCAAACGGGCTAATGATTTGAAACAAAGCGTGACGAGGCTGGACCGGTAGGACGACGACGACGACGACGACGACGACGACGACGGAGGAGGAGGAGGGGATGGCCAAGATCACGCACAACAGGCTTAGACGGCGGGATCAAGTGACAACAACGTCAGCGATTTGGCGATGGGAATGGAAGAGCCAAAAGAAAGAAAAAAAGAACGACCTCCAAATACAAGCCAACAACTGGGGAAAAGGTCCCCTAGGGAAATGGGATGGGGGAACGGAACGGGAACGGGAACGGGAACGGGGGCGGGAGCGGGAGCGGGAGGGTCCGGGGGCGGGCCAGCGAGAAAAAACGAGGATTGCAGCGCTAATTGGGCCTAGTTAAATAGTTAGACGCCAAACGGTCACCCAAAAGAAAAGATATATATATAAATAAACTGATAACTAGACTAGGCAAGCGTCATCTACATGAAAAAAAGACGTGTATATTTTAGCAAAAAAAAAAAAAAAAGTTGATCAGCGAGTTTAGTTAATAGCGAGGGTAAAAATAGCCCTGAAACGCCAGTTGACGGTGGATGTGGAGAGATGGTGGTAGTTGTGATGGTGGTAATGGTACTAGTGGTGGTGGTACTAGTGGTGGTACTAATGTAAGGGGTAGTGGTGGTAGTGGTGGTGGTGGTGGCGGTAGTAGTGGTGGTACTGGTACCTGGTACAGAACCCCCCCACCACCGCCCCGCTACTTGGCCCAGACTCTGTGCTGGAGGCAGGAACTTCACCCTGTTACCAGGCAGATTTAACCTAATAGGAAGTTGGAGATGCGGGGTCAGGTGACCGGGCCTAAACCAGGTTCTAGCCCAAGGGCTTAGGCGGAACGGGCCAAGCTGCAAACCACGAATGACTTTTGTGGGCATAATATCCGCAATAATTGCCCTGATTGGAGAAGGGTTTTATGGCCGGCTGAAGCTGAGGCCACCACCACAATGGCTGTCACGTGGAGGGCCCTGGGCCCTTTGACGCTATTTTTAGGTCGGTTGCCCCACGCCATCGCGTCTTTTCCTACTGGTTGTGGCCGCCTACCTGCGGGTACAGATGGAATTTCCCATCCTGGCCACCTTATTATGCCCAATTAAGCAGGTCTCCCCTAAACTACAAGTAGCTACAGCTACCTACAGCTGTGGCCGCCCCAATCCGGTCACAAACTGCCTGTTTTGGGATCCGCCTCCTGGTCGATCATATTTGGGTTGACATGGTGGCTCTGGCGCTCTTTCCACGTCAAGACCCCATTACAATACTCCAGACGACTCCAGGCGCCTCCAGTGTCCTGCCGCTGCTTTGTTGGTACCTGCTTGACCCGCCTTTTTAATCCAAAAATCCCATTGTTGCCTCCTGATTTACAGTGCTGTGCTAATCGCTTGACCAAAGCGGTAATATGTGCCAACGCGTCTTTTTTGGTCACAGACCAAACTCCTCCGCCCATTCCACCAATAACCACGCTGTTTCGGCGCCTACAGATCCTTTCAACAATCGCCCTGCACTCCACGCCCCGCTGAGCCTGGCATAACGACTAAGCCAGCAACTCCAGCAATTTGAGCTGGTCACGTGATTCAAAAGTGGCACGGGCTAGAGTATTTGATGAATCACGTGATCGATCACGTGTAAATGCCAACCAAACTTACCACGGGCCAAGCCCACCGGCCCTATTACTAAGCCAATGTGGCTCTGTGTTACTCCACATCTGGCCATAACATTGTCCGAAGGCCTGTAATCACATGGCGTTGCCCACGGTGGTGGCTCGGACCCGAATCATTAAGATGTGATTGCAATCGACTGGTATGCACTGGAAACAAGCAGCAAGCCACAATTATATAGGTTTCGACAGCAATTGTCAAGATTGCAAATGTAGAGTTGAACTGTTCATCCACAGCTTATCACAGGTTGATTCTGGGCTCAATTGCCAATCAAAGGGCTTGTTTTGAAAAATAACCACTATGGTCAGAAATTTGCTCATATGAGCTATTTAAATAGATATATCGCTGGGTGATATATTTCTACATCGAATTGGCAATTGATTTAATCAAGCTAATTTCTAGATAATTAAATTTTCCATTAACTTCTATCATGTCTGGACAAAAGATTGAATTGCCTAAGTTGGACTGGGCCTATGATGCTTTAGAGCCACATATTTCTGGTGAAATAAACAAGATTCACCACTCCAAGCACCATCAGGTTTATGTCAATGGCTACAATGCTGCAATTGAGTCTTTGGCCAAGGCCCAGGCCAGTGGTGATGTCAAGGCTGCTGTGGGTATCCAACAAAATATTAAATTCCACGGTGGAGGCCACACCAACCACAGCTTGTTCTGGAAAACTTTGGCCCCTCAATCTCAAGGGGGTGGACAACACCCACCAAAGGATTCTCCTTTAGGTAAGCAGATTATTTCCCAGTATGGGTCTGTCGATAAATTAATCGAAGTGACCAATGCGAAGTTGGCCAGTATCCAAGGGTCTGGTTGGGCTTTTATCGTTAAAAACAAGGAAAACGGTGGCACGTTGGATGTTCTTACCACCTACAATCAAGACACCGTTCTTGAACCATATGTTCCTTTAATTGCTATTGATGCCTGGGAACATGCTTACTACTTACAGTATCAAAATGTCAAGGCTGACTACTTCAAGGCCATCTGGAATGTGATCAGCTGGAAGGAAGCAGAAAAGAGATTTGCGAGTTGAATTTGCCAAAGATAAAGGAAGTGAAACCAGCTCGAAATTATAATCTTGTATAGATGTGACTCCACCGTTGGTGTTTTCCCCTAGCTTTTCTGTTAAATGATATGACTTAAGAAATCAATGAATATTACGAATTCGAAATTTGTAAACTTGTGGCAAGCAAGCAAGCAAATTAAATGGTATATAGCAACGTAGATTAAATTGCAAATTGGTGTGGCTGCAATTTATAAAAAATCGCTAGGTGGTCCTTCTCCACAGCCAGAAATGCATCACATGAATGAAATAGAAGTGCTTGTGTGAAAATCATGGGTGCAAAATTGGTTGCGATAGAGCCAATACTTAAGTAAGATTGCTCAGATAACACCCAGTAGATTCAGCTACATTTCCACAGTCAGTTTAATAGTACTCTTTTCAAATAGCAAGATTTCCTCCAGCATTTAACATTCAAAAAATGCATAGCTTGATTACACATTTTAGAGCACTAAGTCCAGATTAAATCTATTGTTTAGATGGGAGAAGGTATAACTGGCGATTGGCAGAAAATTCACACTCACCCCAGGCAACACAAAGTAGAATTGAAATATTTCCACACGATGCTAGAAGCTCTATCAGTCTGCCGATGAGTTTCTCTGTATGTCAATATATTGCAACATCTATCCCCCTTCTTGTAAGTTTAACGGATTTTTCTTCATAAAAACCAACCAAAACTACAGTCTAGTAACCAAGATGGTTCAGGCGTTAGTTTCTCTGTGATTCTACTGGTGAAATTTCATAAACTAACGATTTTTCACACGATAACAATAGTTAGTCAGAGTCAACCATCTAAACCGGAAATAACACTGACAAGTGCCGTGCATACCCACCCCACATCATCCTGTCCAACAGAACGAATTAGACTTCTCTCCTGCTACCTACATGTTTCCGCAATGTTGAGCAGCCTTATTGTCGCTAATTCATGTTACATTTTATTTTAACCTTTGAGACAAGAATTTGTATATACTTTAAAGTTTGGGGTTCATTTTAATTTTACACACTCAGGCAAACAGCCCTACATTGTCATTATTTATCCGGTGTACTCTTGTGGTTTGTGGGGCAATACAGGCTCAATGAGGCGTGGATATTAGGTATTATGGAATAATTATACTTGAAGCCTCGCATTAGGATGGCTAAGACTATGCCTGGTCTCAACAACCATGTGTAAGTATTTCGCTGGTTATCATGC
Source organism: Suhomyces bribrorum (assembly GCA_030561385.1). Lineage (NCBI taxonomy): Eukaryota > Fungi > Ascomycota > Pichiomycetes > Serinales > Debaryomycetaceae > Suhomyces > Suhomyces bribrorum. The sequence continues at coordinate 107,414 of JAKTXG010000030.1, read as the reverse complement.
CTTTGGCGTTGTTTTGTAGATGGTAGACCTACCACCACCTAGCCATTCTAATTTTCTACACTGTATTCTGACTTGGTTCCTGCCTCTAAATGACTGGACTGGAAACTCCTCTTGTTATCGATATATTCTATTTAAAATCTCATACTCGCTTTCTTCCATCTTGTGGATCTTCAATTTGGTTTAGCTGATTACTGTAGCTGAAGCCAAAGATTTAGGACTTTTTTGGTTTTGTTCATCAAGCACTGATGTTCAAGTATGAGATACTCGATACTCAAGAGTCGTCAATCTGTGTCGGTGTCGGGAAAAATTCCTACTTATCTTTCAGTTCGGCTTCATGACCTCGTCTACCGATTTCTTGATTGTTTGGGATGTAATCTTTTTTGGCCAGCTATGACTAATTTACGATCTATACAATATGTCTGAATCTTTTCTTTAAACAGATTTAATAGCATGTATCAATCCGGGTGATCATCGGCTGCTATTTCCAGCTTTGTCGATCTTGAACCAATTGATTTGCACTCCAGATTAATTGAGTTTATAACTACTAATACGATCCCTTACGTTTGTAGTTTGCGTCATTAGGATGACGATGACACTAAGGATCGGCAAACACAATGTTTGTTTATGTTATTGTTACATGACCGTCCCAAAGATTTGCAGCCAACAACTGTTGAACAGTTGTTCCCGTAAACATTTTACATGATACATACCTTTGTATATGTATTGATTGCATAAAGGTGCTTCGAGAGACGATTGTTAACATGGGTGCAAAAAATTAGCCAAAGAATGTGAAACAGTGTAAAACAAGGTAAAACAACAGAGAATGGCTACAGCAAGACGATACAAATCTTTTAGTCATTAAATTATACTATTATTAAATTATTCACGAAGAATAGTGAAGAATTAAAGCTGCAGTAATCGTAATTTTAATAAAGCAGACACATTAGTACGGAAGTCGAATGTTCCAAGAAAAGACTAGAACACTATTCAACTAGCACCTTACTTGCTAAGGAGGCAGTTTAAACAGAGACTTCTTCAACTTCAGAATTGACTTCATTCTTGGCAACGGAAGAAATGGATCTAACGTTGTCTTCTCTGAAGGCATGTTCATGAGGAATGTAACTTGGAGTGTTCCAGGCATGAGGAACTTCGTTCCACATTTGATCGGCTTGTTCCAAAGTCAAACCCTTAGATTCGTAAACCATGAAGTAGACGAAACAACCACCGAGAAGGTTACAACCCGACCAGATGAAGAAAACCTTGACACCCAAGTTGGCGTTACCCTTACCAGAGTCAACCAAGTATGGGGTAGCGTAAGCAATGGCCCAGTTCAACAACCAGTTGGCAGCGACACACAAGGAGATAGACTTTTGTCTGAGTCTCAAGGAGTAAGCTTCAGCACAAACGGTCCAGGCAAGAGGACCCCAAGTCATGGCGAAACCGGCAATGAAAATACAGACGAAAGCAATCAAACACTTGTTAGCAGCAGGAGATTTGGAGTCAGCAACACCAATAATGGCGACAAGCAATTGAGAGACGAACATGACAGAAGAACCACCCAACAACAACTTTCTTCTACCCAAGACTTCGACCAAGAAGAAGGAAGGAACAGTAGTACCGACATTGACAATGTTGGTGGCCAAGGAGATAACGAAAGCGTTCTTGATACCGGAGTTTTGGAAGAAAGTAGTACCGAAGTAGAAGATAAAGTTAATACCAGTCAATTGTTGGAAAGCTTGAAGAGCAGTACCCATAATAATTCTCTTCAATTGTCTGTTCTTGGTGGAGAAAACATTCAACCAGCTAGCCTTACCAAATTGAAGTTCATAATCGTAACTGGCCTTGATGTCTTCGTATTCTTCAACCAAGTCAGGGTGGTCAACTGGAAGCTTTCTCAATCTTCTCAAAGAATCCTTAGCAGCAGCTTCGTTGTCTCTGGAGACATAGAATCTTGGGGTTTCTGGCAATAAAATCATACCAATACCCAAAATAAGGGCCCACAAGAATTGAATAGCAATTGGAATTCTGTAAGAACCAGAATCATTTCTTTTATGAGTACCTTGGTTAACACAAGCGGCCAAGAAAATACCAATGGTAATGGCCCATTGGTAACAACCAATAACAGCACCTCTGATCCACTTTGGAGTGGTTTCGGCTTGGTACAATGGAATAACAGCAGAAATCAAACCAACACCAAAACCAGCAATGGCTCTACCAGCACACAAAAGAGGAATACTAGTAGAAGCAGTTTGCAAAATAATACCAAGGTTGAAAACAATCAAAGTAGCGAGAATCAAAGTCCATCTACGACCGATTCTGTCGGAAACAAAAGGAGCACCAAGAGCACCAAAGAAAGTACCAACAGATAAAATAGAGACAATAAGAGAAGATTCCGAAGAAGTGAACTTCTTTTTGTTTTTTGGGAATCTTTCCTTGACATAGTCCATGGCCATAATACCAGAAATGGTACCAGTATCATACCCGTAAAGGATACCACCAAAGGCAGCGAACAGACCAACCAAGATACCCATGGTGGTGGAACCGGCTTTCTTTTCACCGAAATTAATGTACTTCTGCAAAATCTTGCTATCTTCTAAACCCATTTTGGATGTTTTAATAGATGATGATGATGGAGAAAAAAAAATTGAAGGGGTACAACAGCAGTATTTATAGTTTTTGGGAAGCTGGAGGGGTCATATTGGCTAAGTATGGGGCAGCTGCAAATCAACGGCGCTATGCCGTGTCATGTTAAGATGCCATGGAGTTGACCTGGAAAAACTAGGTATTTTGTGTAATAAAATTACGATGATTTTGTGGTTTGACGGTTTTGTGTACTGGGGTTTTGTGTTTTAAATAATTTTGTGTCTGGGGTATGCTTTGTGTTTTTTGATATTTTTGGAGATATTCTAGTTACAAAGTTGGTTTAGTGGACAACCGAAAGAGTCAGGTTTTTTTTGTTAAGCACCACAGAAATCCTCCGGCAAAAGATCGTTGTTTCCTCCAAAACAACATTAACAAAACAAGATGTTAAACTTGATTGAAGTTAACTTTTTTAGATTAATAATGTTGACCCAACTAAAAATAGTGTAGTATCAATGTTGTACCTTAGAATCTTATATCCCCACATCTTTTTAAAAGTTTTTACGAAAACTGGAATAACTCAACGGAACCAACCATTCAAAGAATGTGGACTACCCCGCAAGAACTTTTTCCCGTAAAAAATTTCACCACAAAAATTGACTGGGCTAAAATGCAACATTAAAAAATATCTATATGCAATCTTCAAGAATAGTGGGGTATCATCTGTGAAAACAACCGGCCCTACATGCCCTACAAATCTATAATGTTAAAACCAAATGGTTGGTGTTTTTACATATCTTGAAACTCCAGTATGAGCGAGTCCAATAGTTGCAATAATCCGAAAGGGAAACTACACCCTCCAGTTCCCTGTTCAAGCGTCGGCCATAACCAGCAAGTATTACTTGCTAATTTTCCTTTTTCCGTCAAGCATAAAATATTCTGAGAGAATTAAAAATTACAGATCTTGATGCATGCCCCAGGCTCCAGAGGATGGTATTGTATTGTTCGGATTTCTTTTTTAGGCGTTACTTTGAGGCACCACATTGAAACCAGTTGTTCCCTCATATTAATGCCGCATAGTGGCATGTTAACCCCACCCCAAATCGATCAAATTATATACTTAATATGTGGTTAGAAACAAAAAGAAAATCTTGGAATTACACCCTTAAGTCTTAGCTAATACCGACGGCATAATTTGGATTATTGTGATCTTCCAGTGCTTGGTCCAGAGGGGTCAGTGAAAGCTTCGCCCAGCTGGAAATGATTTTCATTTCAAATTCGAGTTGGAATGACTAGACCGACCGGTGTGACTGCGATGATCGTACCACTAAATGAACGGCTATCCCTACCATTTCCGTTCATTTGGAACCTTTTCTCGGTTAATCCCACGGCTTTTTTTTTTAGGTATTTTCCTTTCAAATTTATCCTACAAAATATTTATTATGTGCATTTCAAAGAATCTTTTATTTGAAACTAACAAGTGGGATGCTCATCTGGTGAACAGATTATTGGCCAAAGACGCGTTCTGGTAATTAATTCATTGACTCTGGTAAATATACTGTTAAAGGCGTATAATGTAATCGTTGACAACAAGCTTAGTGGCCTTTTACCACTCGGAATAATCCATGGGCTCCGATACTAATTGACGCGTATCATGAATACTTTGCTATTGTATTGATTATACACTTTTCTATATAGTGTCGCTAATTATCCGTTATTAACGAAGGGCTAAGGTGCATAACGTTTCAATTAATATTGGTCCCGCAAAGTTGTAAAAAGGTTCGACCCCACTCTACTGGATTAAGATTGTGGGGTTCGACCCATCATCTTTTTCCGTTGATTGATGTTGCATCAAAAGAGGATTAACTTCTCGGCCTTCTGGCCTGGCTTTGCACTGAAGAATCGAGGCTTTTGTCGGCTTTATGATTTAGTGGCCGTTATTGCATTATGTGTTACAGAAAAAAAAAAATTTTCTCCATAAACATCAACCCAGTGTGGGACTAGCCCCACCTGCTAATAATATATAAATAATATCTCTAGATGACAAAGGCCGCGCTGGTTGAGGGAAAAACGAAATGTTCCCACTTCGGCATCGGATTTTCTTACTAGTAGTATTCATAATGTTATTTCTGTTTTAACACTTGGATAGCTCGGACACCTAATATCCGTGAAATTTACGAACTTTTGAATGCAGCAGTTAGACGAATTGAACAATAGGTGATGTATGTATTAATCCCGTTTTTTTTTTTTTTTATTCAATACAATGTATGATGCCATACAACAAATAGTGCATTGCACATCGGAGATTTTCCTGGTCACTGTTGATAGGGTGGCAGACTTTTACACCGAGCTTAGTAATAGAGCACCCTCGAGGATCCTTCGCTTCACCATTGCGGAAGACGAGTGCAGATCTTTAAGCAGTGGGTGTCTGAATTTCATCCCACCTCAGTGAATCCCCACATTGTTCCACGTATTTTTCAATTTTGCCTTTTTGTGTGTTTTCGTTTTGTGTTTTTTAAATTATTCCTTGTGGTTGTCGCATTCTATTGGCTGGTGCCAACAATGTAGGAAATACGGAAGATTTTTGATGCTGTACTTTTTCCGATATCCAATAGCCAGTGAAAATTCAAAGGTGTTTCCAACTATTCTTCACATTCTCGTGTTTTCGTTTAATGAATCCAATTAACACACACTGTTGCGATATTGAATTTTTTTGCATTAATTTCTTTCGCTTATTTGGATGCTTAATGGATTTAATTTGCTTGTTTATAGAGCCTTTGTAAAATTTTGTAGTAACGGCGAATATCGTGGATTGTCAATAAATCACTACAATTATGGTTGTGAGATGATTCAATGGGATCGTCCAAGCTTTTTTCGACCGTTACTGTGGTTATGTTAGTCCTTACTTCCTAATTCGGTCCAATTATATCATCGACAAAGAGTATTTGATTAGGCTGAGTTATGATCTTTCTATAATTATCTTTTACTGCTTCGTAAATCGACAATAGGCCTATCTACTTTGAACCCCTCATATTCATCTTGCATCATCTTTCGGTAAAGTATATCCGTTTAATTTACTCATTGACTGATTCGATACTGCCCCACAAGATTCATGCAATAGGTCCCTGTATAGGCAAAACAGTAAATTATTATATTATCTGAGCAGTCGTGTGTAAAATTTTGGTCTGTAAGCTAAATTTCATAAGGTCCTTGATTTGGGATGTCTTTTGTAAAAATAATTTTAGTGCTGTTTCCTTAAATCACTTCCTTCGTTCAAGCTTTATTCGTCTATCGGCTACAGTCAATGTGGGTTTTATGAGCTCTTTGCAAAGTACTTAGATGCATTGAGTTCGTTGAACCAAGTTAAGGTGCCTGTTCTAACCCTATTGTCTCTCGTATTTCTTGTATTTTGTAGAAATCTTGTAATGGAAAAATATGTCCACCTCGTGGTGGCTATAGTTCTACAATTTACAATGGTTTTCAAACTACTAGTTTGACCTTTTGGTCAGAGATAAACTTGGACATCTTATTTGTTATGATCACCAAAATTATCATTTTCTTTCAATTTTTCAAAATATTTCGATTTTTAAGAAATTTTCTTTATGAATTATCCTTTATAAAGAGCTAAGACTACAAGGTGCTAGCACCATAGTGTAATCGAGACGTGCCGAAGAGAACGTTGATATAACCAACAGTTTCAAAAGTATTAGCTGTGTGCTCAATTTTTGGTCCTAGTGAGTGGTTTCAAGGTGTACCACCCTACAAAAAATAGACCCTTGTCGTAAAGCACTAGGTTCAAAACTAAAATACAAGCCCCTCCTCTAAATCCACCAATAAACCACACCATCAGTCGAAAACAACCACAACGCTCCTTTTGCTTAGCAATTCTACACACTTTTGCTCCAAGAAATTTTAACTATGGCTCAGTACTTTACTGTGTGCAAGTCACTTACTAATAGCACTCCGAAAAGTCCGATTTTTGACATTTCACTAACCACTATGCACTATGGTCAGAGCAACTTAACCAAATCCAGTTATAGAAGAATGATATAACTCTGATTAGTAATGCCAGCAATATATAAGTAACCGTAGCCACACTTGTTGTGGGTATTCATAGTTCTATCTCATACAACTTTTGATATGCCTATTTCTGTCTTTATTACTGGTGCTACTGGCTATATTGGAGGACAAGTACTCCACGAATTGTTGAACAATCCAGATGGCCACGAATTTACCATCACAGCATTAGTCCGTAGTGAAGAGAAGGGTGCCAAACTTAAGGCTGCTGCTAATAAAAATAGCAACATAAATTCCAGCCGTGTTAATGCTGTTATAGGTAACTTGGATAGCTCCGATATTATCAGAGAGCAAGTGAAGAAGAATGATGTGATCATTAACACCGCTAATGTTGATCATGTTCCATCAGCTAAAATCTTAGCTCAAGAGCTTGAAGCTGCTTCAGGAAGGAAAATTTTAATTCATACTTCAGGAACCTCTATTATTGGCGATGCTTTGAGTGCTAGTAAAAAGCCTACAACCAAAGTATACTCCGATTCAAAGAATATTGAAGAGATCAATTCTTTGGATCATGAGCAGCCCCACAGACCTGTGGACGAAATTGTGTTGGATATTCACAAGCACAATAAAAACGTCACCACCACTGTGGTTTCTCCATCCAATATCGTTGGTATCAGTGATGGTTACGACAAGATTATTTCCGTTCAATCTCCTGCTCTTATTGAGAACTCTAAGAAGAACAAACAAGCTTATTCTGTCTACACCGGGGATTATATTTGGAGTCATATCCATATCAAGGATTTGGGTTCATTGTACTACTTAATCTTGAAGAAATTGATTGATGATGAGAACATCCCTGTGAATTATCATGGGTACTACTTCGGATCCTATACTCTTGCCAACGAGTCCACTCCAACTAATAAGCCCTCTGAAATTGAGCATACTTGGAGACAATTGTCTGAGCATATTGGAAAGAGATTATTTGAAAAGAAGCTTGTTGATACACCAGAAGTGACCGAATTGACTTCAGACCTGGTTATCAGACTTACAGGTGATCCATTTGGACCTTACTATTGGGGATCTAATTCCAGGAGTAGAGGGGACAATGGTATTGCAATTGGATGGAAGCCAAAGTATACCGGCTTGGCTGACTACTGGAAAGCCATTGATGATGATATCGAATATTTGGTTAAACATGGAAAATTGAACTGAGTTTAATTTATTTTATAGAAAATCCGAATATATTTCATTTTAAAATCCCCAGTATCATATATAATAGTGTACTTATCTTTATTATTTTGGCTAGGTCATATTTATCAACCAAATTGTTCAGTATATAGATATACTTCATCCACATTGCAATTATTATTGTCTCTATTATATATAAGCGATTGTAATTCGGAAACTTTATTGCTAACTTTTGAAGTGAACGAAGGGCTACCACAACTCACAATCATGTTCCTTTTTCCGAGAGTCTTCTTGATGTAATCCAAAATCATTTTGCAGTCGGGCTTGAAGTAGTGTATGTTGAAAGGAACGGCAGTTCTATTTCCTGAATTACTTGAATTCCCAAGATCACATGAATAGGTCATGTAATCGACCTTTTTTGTGAAAAGAGTAGTTGGATTAGCTCCAGATTCACAAGAATCATCTGTTTTAACACCCTGGGGAATTTCTTTGATCGGTACTTGTTTTTCAAGATCTGTTTTCAATTCGTTTTCACCTTTTTCTGTAGATTTATTCTCAGTATCTGTAACAAAAATATGGATATTAACATACGAACTGAATTCTTGACACATATTTAATTGATCGAGAAACCGTTCTATTTCACCTTCTTTTCGTACTATCCAGAAAAAGTCCAATCTTTGAGTTATAGGGGTCGTAGATTTCGCAGCAAATAGTTGGATATTTTTACACAAGTAAGTGAGGTACGGTAGAATAGAAGTCACTCTGGAGCCTGTAGCCAACAAGACAACATTCTCAAATGAGGTAATATCTCTGGAAGTTCCCCCGTAAGGCCCATCGAGGAACACCTTTTTCTCGATGGTGACATAACTTTCCAATTTGTCAAATAAATGTTTCGTCAAGCCTCGTTTTGGTACTATCACGAACCTCATCATATCATCTTCCTCCACTGTTGTTATTGAGAAGGGATGGTTATCGAGGAAATGACAGCCAGCAAACCTTAGAAAACAATGCTGTCCTGGTTTCCAATTATAACCTTCGATATTGGTGACCACTGCCTCGAAAGCGTTACTATCAAGTTTACGCAACTTCGCCCTACGAGGTTGCAAAAAAAGGGCATTGGGACGAAATGAAGTCTTTGTCAAGATTCGATATATGACTTGAGTGGACCAAAAGGCCACAGCCCCATACATGTATTGCTGACAGTTCAACCGACTATGGATATGCCACCATAGCGTAGCAACATAACCGATTCCACAGATCCAATGGAGATGCCAAAAAACCTCATAGATACGGGTTCGAATACTAGATTTCGAGGCAATTACCAAAATTCCTAGTAAAATCAACGGTGGCATTCCACTGATATAAGTCGTGGTCATTTGAACCCATAAGTAATGAGACCCTCCTTCATCTTTTGCTTGTTTGATGAAAGGAACGGTATGAATCAAACCAAGCACAAATGAAGCTACTCCAAGGTATTTATGGAATTTACCTAATTTTTCGTAACTAATACCAGTAAGTACCGATATTAGGTTAGACTTGCCAGCAATTATGTAGACAAAAGGAGTCAAGGCTGCCGCCATCACTCCCGCCCTTACAGCAAGTGTAGGTGACCCAAATCCACTACATCCTCTGTACCAATTTCCTGGTATAAAAACGAAGCATAGAATATATATCGAGGAAATAAACATTAGGAAACAAGAGCCCACTGATGAAGGAAGTGCCGTGTAATAGCGTAGGGTGGACGGAATTTGCTTGTATCCAAAGAATCGGGTATATGCCACAAGAATATCAACGTAACGGGAGGAATAAGGTCGCCACTTGTAATAGTAATCCTTTTGAAAGAACCAGAAATGCTTCAACGAAGCTAGGAACAAAACCGAGACTGAAAAGTAGAGAGTATAGTAGCCGTATCTAGCTTGTTCAGATCTAGGCATGGAATCTAGCAGTTGGTTTTTCGCGACTGTAAAAGCTGGTGTATCTATGTCAGTTAAGCAGTTTAAGCCATCATATACCTTCATTGCTATAGGAACCGTGGAAATTGTTATGAAGAAGTTTAGATTCTATTTATGAAGTATTCAATACAGTCTGCTAGCAGTTGAATTTGCATAGTATTTATCTAAGAAGTATAGCGAAATTAAAAGGGAGTCTCTGCTTCATTTACGAAGAAGAAGAGTAATTTAAGCAAAGAACAATGTTTGAAGTCCCGGAGCTTTTTGCAGATCGTTAAAAATTACCACTTCTAACCAGTCTTTTTGCACCCATTTCAATGAAAGTTCTTATTATTACGATGATTTTTTGCTGTAACTAAACGAAACTGAGATTGGTGAATAGCGAAGGCTGATGGTATGGGCTGGATGGTCTTGTTCTTATCCCCAAAGTTTTGCATTCACGGCTGTATCTAATCGAAGGTCGATGGTTAGGAAACCAGCCGTGCAATGAGATCAGCACGCAAAAAGAAGTTTATTTATAAGGATGGCTTCGATCAGAGAGATTGATTTGCAAATCACAGAGGTATAAACCTAATTATAGAAGCGTTCGGCCATTGCCAGCTCTTGTTAGCCACGAATCGCAACGTTTTGTAAAGATGAAATTTCTTTGATCTTATGCTCTACCAAAATCTCACCCAACATGTCTTCGGTGAGACCATGATCGACAGGAAAGATCCTCGATCGTTTGAGGAAGATCTCGCCTGGTTCATAATTGAACTTCGCTTGGCCATCGGTCAAAACAACAAAATGTGGTATTTCTTTCCATGCCATCCATAGTATAATTACTCTGTCATGAAGATCTATACAGGTGCTCAAGATACCCCAAGGAGATACTTGGCACAGTAGAGGTTAATTTATATCGATTATAGCCCAGAGATCGATCTTTCTTGCAGTATTTTCAGAGAAACTGGTTTACAAAACCGTTTACGAGTCTTTGACACGATTGGGTTAGGAACCCATCTACCCCCCCATCCCCCACCAGTTGGTACACAACTTACACAACGTATTAGTATTCCAATTGTGATCTACAAGCACACACACAGCCGCTGGACGTATTACAGGTGACGCCTCCAGGATTGTAGTTTAGTGTGCCTAGGTTATACGAGGCACGTGTGAGTGCACGTGCACCCGTCGTGTCCCTAATTGGAATACTATTCTATTCCTTTACCACCACTACTTCGTCTGGTCCGTAATGTTGTGGTGTATCTTGCTCTTACACCTCGTGCACTGGGCTGCCGCCGCCTCCTCCACCACCAGCATCGAGCCCCACCCCACTCCCTCCACCATCATCGACGTACTATCGTCACAAGCACAATATTCATACTTTCTTCGGTCATTACAGAGGAATGGGTTGATTCCTATCCTCAATAGCCTCCAAAATGTGACCTTATTAGCACCCATAAACCTGGCTTACGCCGGAGTGAACGCGGAAATGGACCTAGAGCTGGCGTATACCCCCGATTTCCTTCGGTATATCGTGAACCAGCGATTCCGGGTGGGATATATGGACAAAAACCAAGCCATTTTCAACACCCTTTACAATATTCTGGACAACTCCAACTATACCATCAGTGTGACGCCCGATTTTTCTGCCCAGGAATATGTAATTGACAATATTGCATCAATTGTGGACCCTGACGTGTCTGCAAGACACCAATACTCGTTTATTCAAGGAATCGACAAGCTTCTTCCGTTGAAACCGTCATTATGTCAATTCTTGCTAAGCGATACCGGAGGCGAGGACTTCTCCATCATCAAAAACTTGCTACGGCTGTTGTTTTCAAAGAAACATATGCATTTTGACGACTCCAAGAACAAGCATCCCACGAAATTGCCCAGCACATGCGAAGAGTTTCTTCGGGGAGTAACCACGGTGTTTGTTCCCAACGATGATTTTGTAAGACAATCGCTCCTGGATCTCGAAATCCAGTATTATACCGCGTTGTACCGTGCCTCCAATTCCCATCGGTATAGCACCACCAAGGAATCAGTTTACGAGATGAAGGTGGATATTCTTCGGCTCTTGAGCCACTTGATGCTCAAAAATCTTGTTGGTGGAGTCAATGGCACCAATTCTATACAAGAGAGCTATTCTCGACAAGTAAACTATCATATCACCTTGGATAATCAATCGCTTGTGCTTAATAACCAGGTATCCTCTGACAATAATCTTGTGCTTGGTAATGGAATCGTTCATATATTTGCAGGTGATAAAAACGGCCAAGTCCGATTTTTTAAAGCTTTAGGCATCCCAATTGTTGAAATGACCCCTAGAAGGGCCCTTCAAGCCTTGCATTACTCCAATTTCATCAAGGAATTGAAATTTAGAAAATTGTCATACTTGATCGATGGATCCACTTCGAACCAAACAATTTTTATCGATGTGATACTGAGAGATGATTCAGAAGACGACGATATTATCTTTAAAAGGCAGGCCCTTTTGCAAATGGATTCTGAAGAAGTCGAGCATTTAGATGGGGAAGCAGTGGACTCATTGGATCATGCAAGTGAAGTTTTGGACATGGATGTGGGGCCACCAGTAAATGAGGTTGAAGCCTTTGGGTTTAGCTCCAAACAATCGCTACTCTATCAGTTTGCTGATGCAGGGGTTGATCCTTCCGAGATAATTCACAACAAAGAGCCCTCATATCAATTGCTAGACTCCAAGCTTTGCTCTAAAAAGAGAATCGGTGGGTGTTTTAAGCTCAAGCTTTCTGCTTCCAAGTCAAAGAATTTGACAGAATTGACCTTGAATGATGACATCGACATTATGTCCACTTATACCTGTTCTAAAAATAATTATATTTATCTAGGAACGAGAGAACTTTCTACACCATCCTCCCTTAAACGTTCGTTGGGTGACTTAATTTCAAACGGTGCAGTTCAAAGACATGTTGAACACATTGAAATCGATAAGGAAAGCTGCTTGACTACCATGGAATACTTGAACAAGCATGATTTGTATACTTTGAAAGATAAGGGAAATGGATATTCTGTGTTTTTGCCATGTGCTCTAAACAATAGTCCCAAGATCCAAAAATTCGTTGTGTCTGATGAGAATGAAGTATCTGAAAATGAAGTCTCTGTTGCCAAGACAGAAGGAACTTGGAAAAAACTAGGTTTAGCATTAGACTATCTAGAAGCAAACCCAAAAATATTTAAAGAGGTTTTAAAGGGTATGTTTCTTAGTGATACCATCTATTCTGATTTTGGCTTGAATGATGATAATGATACAGAAATGGATACCAAAAACTTGAGAGGCGATAAGGTCACAATTAGAGAACATTATTTCAATGGAGATTATGACCATTCAGTAACTTTAAACAGTACAAAGTTGCTTATACCTTTGAATTCAGACATTTTGTTTAATCAGGGTGTTGTTCATGTGATCAATGAAGTATTGTTACCTGAAGATTTTGAAATTCCGTTTTTAGACCTTATTGCTACGGCTCATGATTCTGATTATCCTAACCATTCATTCATTGACTTGCTATCCCTTTTCCCCAAGTTAAGTTCTGCTATAGGACTTGGTAAGGGAAACGATCAGCTTTCCTATTCTCTCTTAATTCCAACGTCCGAGTCACTAAAGGATTTCAATATTACCACTGATTTTTCCAAGCTTTTGGAATTTCTTGAGTTCCACTTAATTCCCAACTCGGAAGTTGATACAATTCTTCAATGTCTTGATAGTAACTTCTTTTCAAATCCCAATTCTAACTATGAAAATGTCATTCAGACAAATTTGACTGACGTTTCGCTCTCCTGTTATAAAAACCACAGGAGCAAAAACACTTATTTGAAGCTCAATCATCCCGAGGAGACCGACAAAGTTGCGACAAGTTCGTATAATAAAGATCATGAGGTAAAAATTCTATCTCATGGATGCACCACCTTCAATTTTAGTGGAAATAATTCCAAAGGTGCTTGTGTCTTTCTTCTTGAAAAACCGTTGAATGTTGATTGGTTGCATAAAAAGAATGATTTTCTTCACCTCCATCTTGGGTTTGTAAGTGTGGGAATAGGGATTATATTAGGACTTACACTCTTTGGAGGTATTATGATCGGAGCTATTTTGTGTCTTGGAAAATCGAAGAACAAGCTAAACAGTAAGGTTCAAACGAACGACTTCACGTTCCCTGAAGCCGAGCCTAGCTTCATGCGAGTAAGAATCGATGATGACGAATACATCATTGATAGAGGTTATGAAACAGACGTGGATGTGCTTCGAAATGAGACCGACCAATTATTACCATTACATGGGAATAAGAGATATAAGAAAAGAAATTATGGATCAGTTCCTACATATGAAGGGTCAAAGGATTCAAAGGATCCAAAGAAAACTCCCTCTCCTCCAAAAGGACCCGTTAGTGCACCAATGTCGATAAAGGGAAATCAATTGGCCAAGGGGTTGAACAGAGAAAGAAATATCCCTACCTTTGATTAGCCGATATTCAATACGACGCTTCAAGAAATAGTAGTACTGAGGTAAGTGCTGTGTCGACGCTTATTCTACTACCTCGTTAATATTAGATCTACTGAGATGTCACAAAGCACAGTTTTAAGAACATGTATTTATTAGGGTTTTTATGCATTTTAATTCTTCTTATTTATTATACAATAATCAATGAGCCATTTTTTGAAGAAGTTGTAAAACCAGTATTCCATTCCCATGGAATTCTGTGAAGATTGCAGAAAGTAAGGCGATAAATAAGGCAGTAATGGGATAGAAAGCGATTATTTCGAGTTTGGAGAATTGGTTGGTTATACTGGATCGATTATAGGTAGCGTATATTTTAATCTAATAGATAGAGTAGTTTCTTGACTGAAACTGATAGCCAGTGAATACACATAATTTTGAAGAGCCTGAAACCTATAAGAATGGACCTTCTTGTTCTTGAATTGGTAAGCTAAATCAAGTAATATAAATTTCAGCTTTTGTGAATCATGGAATCTTTAGTTTAGGAGTCATACATCTGGAATTGTTCTGGATATGAACAGCAAAAAATGGGGATTGTGGTGATGGTCCTCTTGATCTGTTTGGCTAGGACGTGTTGTAATGTAAAAGGCTTTCATATATTACACTTTCTGAGATATTTATATCACGATTCAAGCTTATGATGCTGATCTTTTACCATATTTTTTTATGTGTTAGGCAAAGTAGTAAAATAGTGAAATAATCAGACATATCAACATCTCCAATGATAAAAGTCGCCAAAAGTCAGAACCTTCATTGTAGGATATGAAATTAATATCACTTAGTACACAGTTTAATACGAACTCATGTAGTCTGCTACAATTGATGTAATTTTTCTCAAAAATAACAAGAGAACAGGTCTACCTGTACTGTCTGATCCAAAGTCATAAGAAATGTTCTTAAATATCGATATTTTGCAAAGGAGAGCAAAAAGACCAATTTATCTATTCTCATCTACCAATTCAATTCTAATCTCACTTTAAAGCCACCAAGTTGATCGAAAAAGTTTTCCAACAAAATGAAGGAGGATTTTTCCCAGAAAAATGGCCTAACCATATGATTTGACTATAACAAATTATCAATTTTTCCCAAAGAGAACCGGAGTCCAACCCTCACTTGTCTCTCATGAATTGCATTCGCTTTTGTGAGGTTGCACTGGCAGTGTTCTGCGAAATGACACATTCTTACAGAGCTCCCACTAGCCAATCAGATCTCATATCCAATAAGGAAAGCTGGCCGGATCTGCTCCATTCTTCCACTATATATTCGTCAGAGTTTCATTGTTGTAGCCTTTTTCGCAGCTATTTGGCCTCCAACAAAAAATCCACCCGCGCACGCCCCATCCACCATATAGCATCTCACAACACGCAGACTCCAACTACACCATGTCTGACCAAGTCCCCCTTCACGAACAACAACAGCAGGCGGCCCAGCACGAGCAGGCGCACGTGCCGGTGTCCCCCATGGCCGACGATGACGATATCCAAATTGCCACCGGCGACCACGACACCAAGCACTTGGACGACGAAGTGGCCAGACTCAAGGCGGTTCTCAACTCAGAGAACCCCCATGCCCCTCAAACCGACGAAGAAAAACGGGACATCGACTCCCGGTCGGTGTATATCGGGAATGTGGACTACGGCACCACGCCGGCCGAGTTGCAACAGCATTTTGCCAGTGCTGGAGTGGTGCAACGAGTGACGATATTGTTAAACAAGTTCACGGGCCAACCCAAAGGATTTGCCTACTTGGAGTTTGCCGACGTGGACGGCGTGAACAAGGCGGTGGCCACGTTGGATGGCAGCAGCTTCCGGGACCGGGAATTGAAGGTGAGTGCCAAAAGAACCAACATTCCTGGCTTGAGTACCACCAACCGAGGAAGAGGAGGTTTCCGGGGCAGGGGCGCCAGGGGCGGGTTCAGAGGCAGGGGAAGAGGCAGGGGCGCCTTCAGGGGTGCTCCCAGATACACTCCCTACTAGATACAATCAAGAACAACATGATCGGTCATGAACGACCCTCTATCACTCTTTAGTGTATTGGAATATGTGTGATTGTCCTAACTATATTAATGTTCTAGAATGTGTGAAATTGGAGCTTGGAGCTTTTTTTTTTTTTTTTGGGGGAGGAGGGGGTAAGGTAAGGGGCTGCTCATGTATTATTATCCTTCTTCAACTGTTTTCTTTGGTTAGTCTCCTTAGTGAGGGCAGCTAGGTTCTCCAACCCATCCTTGTTCAACCCTTGGATCACACCCTTGACGTTCTCACTGGACTTTTCCTGCTCGAACTTATATTTACACTGGAACGATTCAACTTCGATCTCCAACCCTACAATGGCCTTTTGTTTGGCGGCCACATAGTTTTCGGGAGCATCCGAGACGTGCCATGGGTTCTCCCGGCCCGCTTCTTGCTGATCAGTGAGCTTATTCAACTGATTCCGCACAAACGGAAAGTCGTCCACCACCTTAGATCTACCTTTAATATGAACAGCGGCAAAATCCCATGTAGGAACAAACTTATGAGTCCTTTCCTTCTCGGGGTAATACGACGGCGTAATATAGGTGTCTTCACTTTTAAAAATCACCAACACCTCGCCATCTTCCAAGTCCGGTTTCTGGTGGTTGGACCTGGCGATGTGGGCTTGTAATATATGCTTGCCATCTCTCACCTGGTGGTGGAACGGAAAGTGATTGGCGATGATGCCCTGATCGGTGCTGGTGATCACGGTTGCTAGTGGATACTCCACAATGAGCCGTTCGGCCTCGGCCCAGTCGTCTTCGCTGTAGTATTTAGGAATGTACATTGGTGCAATTAGATGTTAGCCGCCTTCAGTATCTCAGTAGCCACTGTCTCAATTAAGCGTCAGTTCACAGTCAATTGGTATGTAAACAAAACAGGTTTCACGGCAGTCAAGCGGGCAGTGCTCGAGCGTTTTTCGGGAGAATCAATTGCAGCCACTTCAGCAGTTCTGAGCAACTTGAGTGTGGTTGAAAGCGGGCGGATGCTGGGGTATTTATAGTCGCTGGCGTGCTTTAGCCGTACCATGATGAGTAAGCCATATCGGAGGGGTGTGAGAGGTTCTCGCAACCACCTGCCAGATTGGGAACAGGTGGGTGCAAATAGCATATCCATGGGTAGAAACTGACGGGAGGGACGGAAGCGGACAGAGACGGGAGGGCTTAAGACGGAGGACTTAGCAAGCAAAAGAAGGGAGGGATGAAAGAACACGAAGGAAGAGAGACCACGACCAAAGAAAAGGGTGAAAGAACGGCACCAAAGAGGTGAAAGAACGGCACGAAAAGGTGAACAGAAAGGACAACGAATGGGAAACGATAAAGAAATAGAAGTAACGGGAAAAACAGTGAAAGAAGAGAAGCCAGGTAGCTCAACCTATACGAAACTTTTGTATCATATGTATTGCCTTCTCTCGATGATATTCGTTGGCTGAATCGAATTGTCTGAATTGTCTGATTCTCAGTGGTGAATTTGCACATACCTACTTTTGATGAAACTATATTATTATTATTATTATGCTATAAATGTTAAGGGAGCGAGTAACGGGTAAGTTGCAAGTCTCCAATAATTATTTGTTGATTTTTGTAGCTCCGAGAGCGATGCAGATATTGCTGCAAAATTGTGTTCTAGTGGGCCCAAAAGACTAACCTCAGTAGGTGAGAGTGGCCCACGTTCCGAGAACACCCAAGATAGTAGCAATTGGAACTACTGCCTTGATGACCAACCGTTCAAAGGCATTGCTCTTGTGTCCTCCTAACTTGAGGTAAAACATACAAGGCAAAATGATACACACCAAAAAGCAAATGGATGCACCCAAAATTCCCACAACTCTGTCGAACTCAGGAAACACGATTGCCAATCCAACAAACACAGCATTGACCCCGACCCTGACCAAGAACTTAAGAATGGTTTGGAACAGGCTTCCAACCACCGACTTTGCCTGGATGTTTAAGTTAAAAAGAGAGTCCAAGGTGGAAATAATGGGTTTGGCATTCAATGGTGTCTTTGCTAACGGAATCAAGCAAATCAACCCACTGATGAGAGGATAGCACCAAGCTGGGTAGCCAGAAGTCTCCAAAATATTGTTTGTGATTTCATTACTGCAGTGATTACCAAACATGAAGAAGCCCAAGACACCCATGACCACGTCGGTCACCAAAGTGATGGAGTATGTATGAGTCAAGGTGCTTTGAAATTTGTAAGGATGCCTCATATCACTCTTGAGGTTAGGAAAAATGGCATGGCCCCCAAAAGGAGCCATTAATATCCCAATGGCCAACAAAAGGTCAGGGGTAGACGTGGGCCATAAGTTGGTGGGCATGACTTGGATAAGTGAGCCCGGAGAGTCTGGCTTTAAAATTCCACAGACCAAAACCAACAAGGTAATTGAAACGGTGGAAAGAATTCCAAATAATGAAATAATCGACAATATGGGCAACGGGAGAAACGTGAATGGGGTCAACACCAAGAAACTGATAAGCTTGAATCTGGTCTTGGTCCACACCTCATCATCTCCAAGCAACCCGTAGAGAGAATCACTAAACAATACAATCAATGCTACACCAGCTCCCAACAAATCAACAGAGAATATCAACGAGATAAAGAGCTTGGCCACAGACCCGTATGCAGCGTAGCCTAGATCGGCATAGGTCATTATGGTCTCGTCCGAGTCCATTGACTTGGACAATAAGCTCGCAGTCCAATAAGTAATCAACCCACAGAGTATCAACACCGTGACTCCCAACACCCATCCAGCTTTGTAGATACCTACAGGTAGAGCCAAAAGCCCCACACCGATTAACACATTGATGGAGTTGAAGATGGTCTGGGGTGCGGTGGACTGTCCTGCCAATACAGTGACGATATTACCGTCCTTGTCCTCGATCTTCTTCAAGTTGATATGAGAGGCACTAGTGGCCAGAGAAAGCACCGAATGCATACTGGTGAAGGACCGGAACCGATTACGCAGGCTTTGGAGACCCAGGGGCCCGCCAGACCCGTAGGCGCTGTTCTGCCGGGATCTGCCTTCGTTCAAGGCGCTGATGATGTCGTCTTGGTAGAACACATCGTCGATGGCAGCGTCATCGTTCATGAAGAGCTGGTTCCGGTTGGATAGATCATGGATCACGGTGCTTAGGCGCTCCCCCCTTCTGGAAGGAACCATCAACTCGGGGTCGAAGAGCTCATCGTCGGCGTCGTCGTCACCGTTGTCAAAGAAGAACGACCTTTTCTTGTGGATATCATTGTCAATTTTGGAGGCAGCGAACGACTGGGCACGGGTGAACGAACTGGCAAAGTTATGCAAGGAATTGGGGCCCTTGAAGGACCCGATGGGCGTGTCAAGGAACGTGTTGGTGTCGCGGCGAACAAGCGGGGTCGACTCGTTTTCCATGTTGGCTTTGGTTGGTGTTGGTGAAAAAAATGGGCCACTATAACCACAATTTGTTCTCGTCACTGGAAACTGGTGATGATAATAAATTTGACTTCAGCTCAAGACGGTGAACGATGATAATGAACGATGATAAAGAACGATGACGATGATGATGCTACCACGATCGCTGGTGGTTTTCTGTTGGTTATCAGTTTCAAGGCTTGTGCCAAATGATACAGGTGATGAGCTCTAATTGATTACTACTCTGGGCAATACCTTATCTACTGGCGAGCGGTGAACTATCGCCTCATTTAACAATATCGCGTTGTTTGTTTGGGCCAGGAATGACTAATGGGGTACCGCGAAGGTTAGGGCTTTAGAGCAAGCTCTGGGTGTTGCTGGTGTAATCTCCGGGTCCAGTGGGTTGTTAGTGAATGTGGGGGGCCCACCGTGGTGGGCATTACATCAAGAGTAAATCTACTTTGATTATGGGTTAATTGCAGCCCGTACTTTAGGTTTGGTCAATAAGGCGGCACGTTTAATTACTGGAGTTAAAGATAAGGAAAGATAATGGGCTCCATCCGCCCATAGGATTTATCTACCAGAAGCTTGCATTGGTGGCCTGTGGTAGGCACTTTGCTATGTGAAAAGTCTATATTTATTACCAGAAAAATAACAATAAAGATGTATGTAAAATATTACATTCAGCTCCATCCACCATGATGTGACAGACTTAATTGTTCACCGGGATAAAACAAATAAAATGTGTAAAAAGGGTTTATTTCCCACATAATTGTTCTAGTGACAGACGATAAAGACTCATGATTATTCTTCTGATAGCTTCTTTCCAACAGAATACATCAGAAGTTCTTATTGTCCACCAGTTTCTAGGATAACAACAACTACGGAATTTGACAATGTTCCTTACTGTAATATATTCACAAGTCTCTCATGTAGAACAAAAAGCTAATGAATGACAAAATATGATAGTTCCTTTTTACAAAGAAGAAACTAGTATTGTCCAACCAGACTCAATAATTAGGTGAGTATACAATTAGGTGAGTATACAATATTACAATTAGTTCCGTCCATGTATAGGATAAGTCCACCGTTCAACAAGAGGCAGGGTATGTAATATAAGATTTACAGTAGGTGCTGTTGAAGAATACAGACCTTCTTGGAACATTGGCATAATAAAACTACTGCTGAAGCATTTTGCTTAATTGTGCCAGTAGATACTTACTAGGCTATAAATTTATTAATCTCCAACAACAGCTCCTGTGGTTCTGTTCGAAACTAATATTACGAATTGTTTACTGCTCGTGTCATTTCTGAAAAATGAATAAGATTATGTCTTCGTTTGTTTACTGATAGAAACTCTTTTAACCTATCTAAAATAAAAATGTTCATTCTTACATGAATGAGGCGGCCTTACTGATTTGAATATTTTGACCAAAGTTATCTCGCTTCCAAATTTATAGAATAATGTTTTTCGTTATATTCTCCAGACAAAGCCGTTCTTCCGAATTAATTTTGTTCTATTTCATTTTTAAGATCACTTTCCTGGAGCATAAGTGGCCCAAACCATCTTGTGTCAACCACAAAAGGACACATGACAATTATATTGATTGTGTTGTTCCTTGCCTTGACTTTTAACTCAAAATGATGAATATGTTTACAAAAACTGAGCTCTCGTTGAAACCAACACGAGTTTTTATTCAATATTTAACTGGGAAGACTGGTAAGTCTCCTGGAGTTTAAAGTTTTCCTTTTTTTTTTTTCTTTCCTTTTTTCCTTTCTTTATTTCTATTTACGTATCTGGACTCGAAGTCTTTTAGTTTATCTAGTTTCAAAAATTCTTATCGACACGGTCGTAAAAGTCTATACGACTATTCTTCTAACTTTCAAAAATTTCAAACAATTCCTTGGTCTCTGTCACCAACCGGGCATTGTCAGAAAACTTTTCTAGCCTCTTCTCACTTTTCAGCTTCGGCTCCGGCTTCTGATACAGATCCAAATTCTTGAGCTTTCTGAACTCTGGATCACAGTATGACATGGCAGCCAACAAGGTATAATAGGCATCGTTCGCAGCATTGTGGAGAATGGCATGGGGAATATTGGCCAACCGCAAAACTCCTCGAAGTGTTCCTCCAGTAGATCTTGAGATATTATATAGCTTAAGAGTGTCGACTGAAGGCACTGCGTCCGGAAGTTGGGCGCCAACACTTTTGAGCCATTTGATGTCACCTTCGATATTATGGCCCACCAATGCACCATTCTTCTCAGTTATATATTTGTTCAAGATCTGGTTCACTAGCTTCTTACTTTCCAGAAAAGACAACACATACGAAGTGCCTCCTAAATATCTATGCTTATTATTGGGCACAAACTTACCGTTAAGCCGTTTGATATTTTCTTTGATTATGATATGTATAGGTTTAATCACTGGGAATACCGACCTCCGCAGCTGAAGAGGATCATATACCACAATGCCAATCTCGGTCACTGACTTGAGATTCTTTTCCCACGCTTCCACATCTATAGCCACCAACGGTTTTTCGCGCAAATAAACCAACTCCATATATTGCTTAAGTAGATTAAGTGATTTTTCCTCCCGATCGGTAGCAAATTGGAAATGGGGACTGGAAAGATATTCTTCCATTATGGTTCGGTGGGATGTTTGAGGCAGTTCCTCGAGGGAAGAAGCTGATTGCGTAACCGGGGAAACGAAAGAGAGCTGCCTTCTCGCTAGCCACATGACGGACTTGTAGGCCCCATTGTGCCGTACCCAGGGGATCATCAATTGGAATGAATGGTAGTTTGGTGCTTGTCAGGATGAGATACACGGTCACGTGCATTTCTCCATCAAACTTGTCAACACTAAAGAGCTAGAATTTGGAGAAAGACTCAGAGAGAATCACATGTATAGACAGTCGGGATTCAAGCCTGAAGATAGTAGTATGTTTCTCTAATTTTTCATGTTGCTCCTAGTCCATTAATGAGGAATCCACGATCTTTTGCCCCAAAAAAATAGCCAAAATAGCCAAAATAAGATAGAGCCTTTCATTCATCAGCTTCATGTCCCATTGAATCACAGAGTAGGAATAAACATGGCATTTCATAGTTGTTTGTCCAGTTTATGGACTCCAATAGAGAATGTCTTAAATGTCGCCCAATGTCGCATCCATTTGCAATCAATACAACTCCATCTCCATAGTTATCCCCACTTGACAGCAGTATTATCGAGTTAAGTAGTGATTTCTGCTCGTTTGGTCCACCCGCTTTTGGCCCCAGCTCGTCATGGATGAAGAGCATTTTATTACACGCCTCCAAAGCTCCCCTTCGGTAGAGGAGATCCAAGATATACTCCAGAAGTTCGAAGCCCAACCAACGTCTACAAGGCTTCTTACGACGCTTCTTAACTATACAATTCCAGAAACGTACTTGTTGCTCCCCAAATCCGTTCAAAATGGCATCGTCAGCCAGTTTCAAACTGTCGAAGGTGTAGGAAACCTTATGGCAAAACTAAGCAGTTTTCAAGCAGATACTGCCGCTTTGAACGCCTATGTAGCCGTGGTATTCTCGGTTTTTGATGAAAAGTTGATAACTGCTTTGGTTAATGAGCACACGCGTCCAATTGTGGCAAAAGAAGTAGATAAACTATTGTTCAAAGGCAAAGTTTTTAGCATTTGTGTGGATGTCTTCACCCAATACAGCATCGAATTGAAGGGGTCCATTTTCACTACAGTCCAGTCATATTTGGGATACTTGAGTCGGTCAATCTTTGCAATTTACGATAATGGAGCCGATATGTCTATCATTAATATGTTTATATTCTCGATGAAGTCGTTTCATTCGGCAGGTTTGGACCATTATTTTGAAGCTATATTCACCAGGGAAAAATGGGCTTTCTTCAGAAAATCATTTAATTCGATGAAATCGTTTGAAAGGAAGGACATCTTGGCCGTACTCTTCACTAAATTCTTGAACCGTCGTGTGCAAGAAGAATCACCAAATGAAGTTATAATGGGGCTATTTGAAATCATGGAATTCTCCTATCGCTACATTAATGATAGACTTATAGATCAGATAGTGAGGTGTCTCAGTAGCTCTTTGAATATTCTTGCGGCCCTTGTTCTAAGCAGACTTCCTCCATTAGAGTTCGATGGTCTAGCAAGAAAGCTTTTAAAAGCTTGGGGTGATGAGCACACAATCCGGTCACAGCCCATAGTAAATCAAGAATCATTTACCCAGTTTTTGGTTCATTTCTTTGCATTCAAAAAGGATGAAGTTCCTCTAGATCGATTTTTGGGAGACAAAATATTCTTAGATGCTATTTCT
This sequence comes from Suhomyces bribrorum, assembly GCA_030561385.1. Lineage (NCBI taxonomy): Eukaryota > Fungi > Ascomycota > Pichiomycetes > Serinales > Debaryomycetaceae > Suhomyces > Suhomyces bribrorum. The sequence continues at coordinate 83,444 of JAKTXG010000030.1, read as the reverse complement.
ACACGGCTACTGTCGAAGTCCAACACTATTAAGGATATGGGGATTATCTTAGCTAATCATGTTTGTGAGTTTGCAGGTAAAGATATCATCTTCAAAGATCACCAACCAGATCTACACATAAAGTTTAGAAATATTACCTTGACTTCATCTAGAATCGATTGTTGGGAGGCAATAAAGACCCCTATGGTGCAAGAACCGGAAAAAGGAATCTCTAAAGAAATTTCTACATTGAAAATTAATACACCAAGAGTGTATAAGTCTGATTCAGATGACGAAGATGATGATTATGACGACGAAGATCCTACCATTGGCCCCAGGATCAAAGTTCCAAAACCAATATATATAAAAAATCTCTTGGAATATTTGAATGTGGACTCCAAAAGTGCCAATGCTTATGAAATGATACGTTCAGCGCTCATGCATGGACCAACATTATTACGACAAAAATCTGTCTTCGGTAATGAAGTCAAATTGTATTCGGAGGATCTACTTACCCAAATTATTGGCCTTCAAAATCAGTACAAGGATAAAGATTTTGATACTTTGAAGCTAAACTTTATGATATCAATTATTGTGGCCAATCCTGATGTAACCTTGCATTTATTCAGACTATTATTGACTGGTGACTATTCCTTGCAAGACCGAATGATGATTCTTTCTGCAGCCTCTTTATCTTTACGTGAATTGAGAGGTTACAAAGACCTGGTAGTTGCACTGTCATTCAAAGAGACTAGTTTTCCATCGAAAATGTTACCTTCAAATGTTCATCAGACTTTTGCTGCACTGCAAGTGACTCAAATGATTACCAATATTCAGGATGAGCTTATGGTAGATGCATCCAGAGAAGCCCAGGATAAAATACACGGAGGGAAAGTTGTGAGAATTTCTAGTGGCCTCAAGAAACGCACCACAACTATTGAAAAGCCCAAAATCAATGGTTTCTACAAAGTATTGTCAACTCGGTTCTTTTTCCCAATGGTTAGTGTTTGGTACGAGTCAGGAGAAATTGATATTGGAGACTATACGACTTTATTTGTGTCGCATTTTGTATCGACATTGACATTAATTCTTCATGCAGCATATCCATCGGCACTGAATCTTAATGATATGGTCCATGAGTATCTTCTCTTGATCGAGCCTCTCGTTAAAAAGGTGAAGATTGATGAACTTCAATTAATTGAAGCTATAGTTACAGGTTTAATGTTGGTTTGTGATATTATGGACGGCCAATATTTGGTGTCCAAGTATGGAGATTTAATTATGTTGATACAAAAATGGTTGGAGGTTTCGTGGGAAAGTATTATTGACGAACGGTTGAAGAGTTTAAGTGCTGGCTTATTACTCAGGTTAAGCCAGTTGAATGAAAGCTTCGAACGCACGTTGATGGATCAAGTGAATGGGTTTTACTAGGGTCTTTCTAGAGCACTGAAACACCCAGTTAATCAATCAGTTTATTGGACTCTAATAGTATCTATATCAGTCTTTTTTTCTTGGTTGCTTTTTTGAATTAAACCTCACAGAGTAAGCAAATAAGTCCTTGACTTCACCAAACAACAAAGCTGCCCGGTTGATGTTTCGTGCATGCTGTTTTGATCCCACAACTTCAGGTAAAACAAACTTTTTGTCCCCCGTCAAAAAGTCTAAGTTATAGTATTTTCTAGCATTGGGATCGCATAATTTCATGGCCAATACCAAGGTGTAGTAGGCATCGTTGCTAGCATTATGGAGAAAAGCATGGGGAATTTCCATTCTTATAAGTCCGTTGACCAAACTTGCACCCAGTTTTCCATTGGATAATGCAAAGAGCCTTTCTGTATCTATGGTACTTAACTCATGATCTATATTTACTCCAAACTTACGTAGCCACGAAATGTCGCCTTTGACATTATGACCCACCAATGATGACAGTAAGTACTTCTGGTTCGAACCAAAATAATAGTCAAATAATGCTTGAAGAAGTTCTCGGGCTTCATTGCGGGCCATTCTATACGATTTTCGACTATTGGCATTGTCTGCATGGTCAGGAACATACCGGCCGTTTCGACGTCTAAGGTTTTCTTCAATCCGAATATGAAGTTGATTAATATTTGGTACCATGGCATATTCCTGATGAGCTGGATGATAAATGGCGATTCCTATTTCGGTGACTTCATCGCTATCCCTTTCCCATGCCTCGACATCTAGTGAAAATAGTATATCTTGGCGACCATAGACTTTGTACATGGCTGTTTTTAAGTACTGAAGACTAGCTTTATTGCTCAAATATGGATGATGCCGAAAGTCTTGATCTATATATTCATCGATAATAGATGTGGGGGTCCGCGGGCGCTGGAGACTTTGTAACCGTTCAGACTGGGTAAAGAGATCGATTTCCCCGTCCATATATTTGTCTAGTATAGCAATATGGTCTATCATTAGTGTAAAGGATGCAAACTGTAGGGGAGGGAGGGTTGTTTCAAGATCTTGAGGACGCGATGATATTGGTTAGTGCACCGAGGTCAATACTATGATGACTCAAACAATAGGGCTGAAGGCAGTTGATGGTAGTCGTAGTAATGGTTGAAATGTCACTCATTTAAAGTCAACTCACGTCAACTTGGACATAATTTGCAGCCAATGTATAAGTTGACAGGTATATGTAGATGATACGTCAATTCTATTTGCGCTGGTCGGATGAGGTTGCAGCGTGTAGAAAATCACATCAACGATAGGCAAACCTGATCCTCATATATACTTTTCAAAAAGCGCAAAGCTCCTAATTCAAACGATTCCTTGGCTGAAAATTCAATTTCTTGTTTCAAAATTCTTATTCTGATATCACCTGGTTGCTTTGCTCAGTCCTGTGTTTTTTAAAGTTGATATTTACCATCAACTTTCCAATTTACAGCACAACCAAAAACTTTGGTTTGGTTAAAATCGTACGTTCAGCAATTCAGAAGAGACAACTGTAGTTTCCACTATTTTGATGACACCCCTACAGAAAGCTCTGGAATAGCTTCCTGCAAAAATTCTCAATTTGCACCCAAATCCATCAAGACCTGAGGTTTGGGTTAGTATTTTCAAACGGCAATTTTGCTTCTATAAAACGATTGGAATGGAAATCATGACTGTTGAAAGAACTAACTGCGGTATTTAAATGAGTGTAATCAGCAAAAATGTATGGACTGTGCCCACAATATTAGACTGGAGCCAATTCTCAACTACTCTAGCCTTGGTCTACATCGATTAAATATAACAATACATGGATTTTCAAATACTATACAACGAAATAAAGGTATAAATGCAAGCGAAAGGTCTCAAAAAGCAGTCTAGTCTGAAAATGAGATGATTCTAAATATTTTTTAATAAAGTGTCAAATCTGAAACAGAAGCTCTCACAAACTTTGAACAAGGAAAGTCAATCCTAACAACCCACCGATTAAAAGAGTTTTGTGTGCAGAGAAGTCCTTTTCTCCAGTCACAGCACGTAATGGACGAGCGTCAGAAGTCTTGTTTTGAATAGAATGGATTGTAGATGATCCGCTGGTGGAACCACTGCCCGAAGAAACGAGAGTCGAAGCAGCTTTCCACACTGATTGTGATCCGGTGAATCCAAATTGGTTGTAAGTGACCTTAGATTCGGTGGCATCAGAAGAAGCTTTGGTGGCAGCACCTTTGGACTGAGTAGTTTGTGTGTTGGTAGCAGCAGATTCTGGGGTCCACCAAACGGTCTTGTCAGTGTTGGCAGCAGCTTCGGTAGCACCGGTAGCACCAGTAGCACCAGTAGCAACAGTAGCACCAGTAGCACCAGTAGCAGCAGCAGTGGCAACAGTTTTTTCATTAGTAGCAGCGGCGTTTGTATCCTTAGCGTTTGTTTGCTTTGCATCGTTGGTGTTGGAGTCTTTGTTTGGACTGTTACCTTGATCAAGGCCACCGTTGTTATCACCAGCAGCCATAGCCACACCAAGGTAGAAAAGAGCGACAGATCCGAAAGCAATTGGGCTGTTAACTTGAAGAGACATTATGTTTGTTATTGAAATTGAAATTATGATTTGTAGAGTAAAGAACGAAGAAACAGGTGCCTGAACCGGACTTTATATACTTCAGTTTTTGGCAGCAAGCTTTTAAAAATATGTCAACTAAACCTTCAAGTTTTGGTACGAAAGTAAACACCCCTTTCACCAACCAGCCATCAACTGATCTACTGACCATTGATGATGATGATATAGAACTAATGGCCCGATTTTGTGTCACGAAGAACGGTTATTTTTGCAGCCCGCAGAAAATTCGGTGCTTGGGATCAATTACTTTTCCTAATGCGGACTAAATAACTTACCTGATCAAGTAAGATATAAATATTGCCAATATAGACTGCATTGTTAGACCTCTAATAAAAGTGAGCTGAAGAACAGAGGAAAGGTACATCCTCGCCCTGAGATGTCAAAGAATAATGGATTTCTAAACTTAAGATCCCCGCCCCAGCAAGGAACAAACTAAAAGGAAACTGGTGTCGGTGATTTCGGAACCTGGATATTGAAATCACACTAGTTAGATGCGAATAGAGCATGTTCTTACACTGTTTCCACACGGTATCTTCACCAATATAATATATCTATAAACTAGTATATGCGCCAATAATTTTCTTGTTTCAACTAATACTTAGCACTTAGCAGTGCAGTTGTAACCGAAATGAATTTGATGTAACCAAAGTTACTTAACTGTGCCCCGGAAATATCGCATTGCATCACACCGAATTGCTTGGGTGGTCTACGCCTCAACTATCAGAATAGATAGTGCTGGCTATTGGATACCTCCAGTGACATTAATAATAGAAATGAGAATACAAACAAAGAATTAAAATGTAGCACAGGACTTTCTTGAAATTAATCAGCATGTTATTGTTGCTATTTTTCAATACAAGATCAGGTTTTCTTTGTTTTTGTCCAATGGTAAGCTGGGAATTGAGCAACAAAATCAAGTCTGGCTTTGTGAATGGACCCGAAGTCAAGACTTGCGGGGTTGTTTATTTTAGGTAATTTGCTGGGAAATATGATCCGAAGTCTCTCACCTTTGTTTGATTCAATTTTGTGCGAATGATATTACCCCAACTGGATTCTCCTAACCATCTGGTATTATACTTCATCAATGGAAATTCACTTATACAGTTGAAAGGGCCAAACATATCTTGCAATTGTTCAGGAATGATTTGAACCTTGGCTTTGATGCCAAAATTATGTTCTGTAGTCTGATTAATATCCTTCACAATCAAGGTGAAATCTGTATCATCTACAGAGATGATTTCTTCATTGATTTCAATTTGCTCGAACGTAATCATCTTTTTGGTGCTAAAGTCCTTCGAAATATCAATTTGGATACTTGGGATACAGATTGACTGGTAGCTCTGACAAAGCTGGACCAATTTTTGGTGAAACCCTGAGAACGTGTCAAAACGAAGAATATTAGAATTAGAAGTGAATGTGGGATTCACCTTCTTCTCCCCTTGTGTATGTATGGTGTCAACTGTGGGGCATCTTGCTAACAGTTGAATGTATTTCGTAGCCTCAGTGATTTTCCCGATGCGGACTATTGTGATAGATAACCTGTCCAGCAAGCTTTTGATCATTTTCAATAGAGAGGCCTGTGATTTCTCTGTAGTTGCATCCAGAGGCATTGATTTCATGAATGTGTTGCAACTTAAAATTATGTATTTGTTAATATTGTTTGGGCCTCCTGGAATGAATGGGAAAAGGTCCATACATTTTTCAATACTGATTTTGAGCTCTTGGAGCTCATTGTGAAAAATAGTGTAGTCATTACGGAAATTGTTTGATACTTTGAGGTCCTCGATAACTCTTTCCCAGCCATCCCATCCTGGTTCAACACACCCAATAAATGCACCAGACCTATTGGGGTTTCTTCGACTATCCGTACCCACAAAAATCAAACCCAATTTGTCAATTGGCCTCATGGTGCTACGAATTGTTTTGAGAGTACTGACAATATTGGCTTTGTAATCCTCGTTTGCTATTTCTCCAGTGTTTATCAACGATATTGACACGATTAAATTAAGTGGTAAAGGATCTGGCTTGAGAACAGACTTCATGAAAATTGGACCGGCAATTTCACAATGATTATTTATCATATTAGAGTAGTCCATGATTTCTCCTGGTAATGTTAATGAATCTTTGAAAAGTGACCAGGCGTTGGAAGATAATTGATACAAGTTATATTGGTTGTTGTGTTTCTTGTGTATCACTTTTTGCATTATAGTTTCCCATTTGGACTTTACTATTGGGTTTTCATGCCGTATGTATAATTCAGGGAAGCCCTCCAGGAGCTTAAGAGAAATCATAGTTTCATTAATAGTAATTTCTCGGACATCTTTTTGGATGAGAACTTGCCCCACCACTTTAGGGCCATCAATTAGTAATAGTATATTTTCGAATAAGAAGCAACATAAATAATCCCAATTCATCCCATTAGTGCTAACGAAAAGATAATCAAATATGATTAAATCGTCTCTAAGAGCATTCTCAAAAAATCCGGCCTGCCAGTTGACAATTTCTGTAGATAAAATATGTTTAATTTGTTGTTTAATTGCATTGATATTTGCAATATCTTCCGGAGTAGCAGAGTGAGCTAAATGGACTTGTGGGGCTTTAACGTTGACGGTATAGTGTAATTCCTGGGTTTCTGGGCCTATATGGATTACTGAATCTGTTTTAAAATTAATACGGGGGTTCAGTATGTCATTTCTGTTTTCATCTTCAAAAATTTGTACTGATTCTGAATCTAATTCAACTGTTTCTCCATCGATTATTATTTCAGATAACGGTGGATCTTGAAGAGTATCTGGGATCATTTGATTAAGGGGGGTCACTGGGTGAAGTTCTTCCACCGGTGGTGGAGGTAAAGCTTTTTCAAAGACCAAAGCATCGTGGATTAGCATACTTGAATGAGCAGTATGTATTTCATCGGCCATTCTGGTTTTTTCACCACATAAGCTGCAAATAGGCAATTCGTCTAAATATTCTCGATTGAACATTATATCATAGCATTCAAGATGGCAAAAGTCTCCACAAGAAAGCTCGGTAGTTTCTTCCGAAAGATGGAATATTGAATCTTCACAGAAGGGACATATTCCACATTTATTACGTCTGCGAAATAATGCTGAATCGTCGGACTGCCGACGACTGGCAAAGGAGGAAATGGTTGAAATCGAAGATATTGAGCCTGTGGAAGACTTTAAATTCATACTGAGTGTTTGTGGAAGGGACGATCTCCGGGGTATTGGTCTATCTTTTGATATGGAGGTTCTCTTTTTTGATTTGACCTCTGAGAGCATCATGATAATAGGATAGAAATACTAGTAAAGAAGAATGGAATTGGGGATTTGGTCGTTATCGAGTAGTCGTGAAAGTCTATGGAAAATACTGCTAGAACTAGATCTCTTTTGGATGACACTTCAGTCTTGCCAGATATGAATAATGGGGATGCAAATATAGATTTAACTGAACACGGTTGATCTACCCCTAGATCTATTGCCGTATTAACGTGGTGGTGTTATAATACTTGGGGTTGTGGCGTATTAAATGGAATAGCATTTCTAGTAATATGAAAAACCTCCCAATATATATCTTGTGCCTTTGGTAAAAAATATCTTACGCTTCTATTGTTTAATTAACCCTGTTTAAACAATAAATGTTAAAAAGTAATAAATTCGAGAAAATCACCTGGGGTATTGTTTGCTTAGGGTTAAATTAGTTGCGGAATGGAAATCGAGTCTGCGACAGCATATCCTCGACCACCCTTATCTTTGTTGTCGACCTGTTAGCAGGCGGGACATACGGATGATTTACTCTGTTGGCAATCCATACTGGGGATAGAAAATAACCTTAGGCGAATTAATTTCGCACATTATTTTAGTTGTCAACCTGCTCGGGTAGTTACCATTGACATGGTCGCCTATAATGTACAAATGTACCTAGTTTATTAGATCAGCCCCCTCCCTTCGATCTTGTTACCCTGGCGCGTTCGTGATTGTAAAAGAATATATGTGGCTACAATACGATCCAACAATCGGACTTTCAAAAAGTGATGGGTATATGTAGTAAATTGTATGGTTGGTGCATGATGCATGCTGTGGAATTCTATTTGGATACATGCATTGAAACTTCTGTACATTAAGTTCCATTTCTCAACATCATAGCAACGTCAATCAAGCAAATTAGATGCTCGATTTTGATGCTTGCCTTAATTAACCATGGTACTGACAGGATGGGGCCCACAGATGTGGCGGTGTTCTAGATAACAGACGCCCAATTGCTTCAGTTCCCTCAATATGTCCGATCTCGTTACTTTTTAGGGGAATACACTTTAACACAAATGCGGAGGGTTGTAATGTCCACCACAGGGATGCGAAAATTGGCACCCATTATTAGCCCCTCGAGATTTCGTTTTCAGCGAGGCTAAAATGGTATATTGGCGTACCAGGCGCATGGAATTATCGGTCATGACCTTTGAAGATTACGTTGCAATGGTGGAAAGACAAGCCGTTGTTGGTGCTGATTAAATATTAATTCAAGGGGAAATGGCATTAGAAAAGGCTCAATGCTGCATAGAACACGATTAGGTAGCGAGACACCCAAATGCAAAATAGAGCCTATCAGAAGCATTTGGCGTTTGAATACTACAAAGTATAAGCTTTTTGATACGATGCCTGCAACTTTTAAAATCATTATTTTTCCTAAACTGGTTAATTAAATATTAATGCGTGGAAAAATGCAGGATGCTGGCTGCAACCTGATTCGGTTACATAATTAACTCTACCATGTGCTTTGCAACATGATGTTGCATGAAGGTCTAAAAGACGATAATACAGTACAATAACCAGTCTACAACTATAGTTTAGCTAATTGTTCAACAATAGCATGGTTCATATATTCTGAGTGACTAGTAATAAAAATAATAGGTCATAATACGGTATAGCTGGATCAAACAATGTCTCCGATTTGGCTTTTTGTATTTAAACGAGTTGAACACTTGCGATAACAGGTTGATCTACGATTGTTGGTCTAATCAATCATTTTGTAGAGCTGATTAGACCTTCCCTCATACAAAATTGATCAATAAAAAGACTTTCATTGAAATAAGCCTTTAAAAAGAGACGTCACATACGTTCAGAAAATTCACATTCCAAGCCAAAATCACCAAACATAAATTTGCTTGTTGGCGAAGATAATCATTTGATTTGTCTGTTAATTCTTCTCAAGGCTCTGGTGAAAATCCCTAACCATTTGACAAACCTGTCGACGTCGTTATCTTCGATGGCTTCAAGCAAACCAGGTAAGGTTTGTCCGGCGTAGCCTGTGTATCTTCCACCTGCGTAGACAATATGTCTGTACCAGGGTCTTTCGTCTAAGCCTTCTGCGTGCAAGAAGTTTCTTTCGAAATAATGAAGATACTTGTTGGCAATTCTTCCCTTGATGGTAAGTGCTAATTTTTGCCAGAAATGGAGATCATCCCAATGGTTATATTCGTCTTGAACTGCGTCGACGTACTTGTCAAAATTCTTAGTACCATTGTACACTGCCTTCAATTCGTGCACGGTATGGTTAAGAAGCTCTCTGACGGTGAACTCCTTGTGCTCACCTTGGAATCTGAAAGTCTTGGAATGAGGACATTGATGTACTGGAACGAATTCCATAAATGGGAATGGAGCATCGTCCAAGTAATTACCTTGAGAAGCCTTTTCGACCAATTCGACGGTTTCATCGTCATATCTCATGTATTTGTCCAAGCTTTCAGGAGACACAGTTTGGTCCAACCATTTTTTAGGAACCTTTTCTTCAACAGCACTGTAGTATCTCTCAAGAGCAGTGGCATAATCTTTGAGCTTAAAGCTGATTGTATCGTGGTTAGACAACTTGAAGAGAAGTAACGACAAGTACTTGGCAGCAGCATTATGGAAAAGGAAACCTTTGTCGGCATATTCAGAAATCCAGTGGTACGAGTCGTAATTGGAGTGATAATGGTAGACTGGATCACCTTCTCCAGCATTGAAACCAAGATCAGCGGAGGCGATTCCCAAATGGTCCAAGTACACAGCATAATCCGAACCAAGACCGAGGTTACCAACCTTTCCACCTCTTTCCTTCAAGAAGTGGTCATAAATGGTACCAACATCCTTCTCAGGATACTCGACCTGCTTGGCAATCTCGAGCAAGATGTTGTTCAATAATGGAGAAGCCAGTAAGTGGAAGTGCTTACCAGAAACAGCCACATCCAAATTGATATAGGCAACCACATTCTTTTGGTATCTTTCAGCGAAATACTCACCTTGTTCGGTGGAGCCGACCAAGCCATATTCTTCGGCATCATAACTGTGAAGAATGATGCTTCTCTTGAATTTGTAGCCACTCTTTTGCAATTGACCGAGGGCTCTGGCGACTTCAAGCAAAACGGCGGAGCCCGAGTTAGGGTCTCCGGCACCACCCTTAATCCAAGCATCTCTGTGGTTTCCAATAATAATGACTTCGTCACGGTTTTGACCAGTGATTTCTCCATACACATTGTGGATGGAGGTGATATTGTAGGTCTGGTCGTTGTACAAATTCAACGAGTAGTGCTTGTTAGGCCCAGTACTATAGGAAATACCGTCCAACTCGCCCTTCCAGGACTTGAACTCTTTCCCATGGCCATTAAGCTTCTCCAAAATCGGCTTGACTTCCCGGTAAGAAATTGGCAACGCTGGGATCCGGCCAATACTGTCATAAGGCTCCTCCCGAGGAGCACCAGGCTTGGAAGCATACCCAGGAGTGGTGGGGTCCCCAGGAGCACTTCCAAGACCCCCCAAAAATTGCACACTTCCTCTTTGAACCGAACTCTCTTGTCTGGCCGGACCCTTGGGGTATTGCTTATACCCGTTTGCCGGAGTGATTCCAAAATCATCGCCAGGGTCGGTATAGATCAAAATTCCAATCGCACCTTCGTCCTGAGCAAACTTGACCTTAAGACCTCTGAACACCAGTCCATACCGAGCAATAACAATCTTTCCCTTGACATCCACACCAGCTTCCTTTAATTTGATGAAATCGTCACGGGTTCCGTAGTTGACGTACACGTATTCCGCAGTGACGTTCCCATTGGCCGCATACCCCAAAAAGGTGGGGATGGTATCATCACCCAAGGTGGTGGAGTCTTCTTCAATAGCATCTTCCTTCAAGGGAGCCTTGTATTCTACGGAGCCATCCTTGATCAAGTTCAAGTCTTGGTCTTTGGGGAAACTCAACAACACCTCGTAGTCATCGACGGTGCTCTTGAAGCCATACTCTTCAAACTTTTGGGCGGTCCATTCCACCAAGCCATAGTTGGAGCCTGCCAAATGGGGTTCGGCGGTATACTTCTTGGACCACTGACCTGCAAGGTTGACAGAAAGCGCATCCAAGAGGACTTGTTCCGGGTTGTTGATGTCTGCCCCGCTGGTCACTGAGCGGTACAAGTAGCAGCCAAGACCTGCAGCTGCAAGAAACTTGAAGAAACCCCTTGTTTTCAGGCGGGGGCGAGGGGGAGCGTGAGCCCTAATGGGCTCAATTGGGTCACCTTTCTCCTCAATTGGATAGTACTTTTCAGACATCTGAGTAATACTTGCACAATTGGTGGTACTGTGAAACTGGTTGGTTAAACTGAGTTATATAATGCTGCTTATATATTGCTGCCTGTGGCGACCGCGGGGAGCCACCACACTACATTTTGGAACTGACTGCATAATTTGACAGGATCCGGTTTAGCAAGCATCCTGATTTATGCAGACACCGTACTTCATCAAGCATGGAACTATACCCAATGCTTCGAATACATCAACCACAACTCGTCTACTTTACTTCTCTTCTACAACTTTCTACAATACCTAGCGTACTCTTTGTTCTAGAACCCTTGGTGCACCCTGATCGTCACCGCTTACTGGCCCAGCCAAAGCGCGGCAACCAACAGGGCTGTGGATAACGTGAACCTACGTGCCGAACCCCTATATACCCCTACAGTCACATGATGGGTTGGAACCTTCCAGAAGAACCCAGTTATTGGTAAAATTAACCAATGGCCATATCCTGAGTAGGTTTTTGCGGGGGTTCGGTATTCTCTACTTTTAAGTGGGAACTGTATCTTAAGAACACCACAAGCATTTCTATTTTTTTATCATTTATTGAATTTTGTAGAGTTATTTCGTGGAATTATTTAAACACAAGTCAGGCTCATTTTCTGGAATCGATACTATGGCTTCTTGGTAATACACAAAGGGTGTCAAAATCAATGTAATTTTCTTAACTAACAGTTTCTTTTCTGCCAATTTCCAATTATTCTCTACTTTTAAGTGGGAACTGTATCTTAAGAACACCACAAGCATTTCTATTTTTTTATCATTTATTGAATTTTGTAGAGTTATTTCGTGGAATTATTTAAACACAAGTCAGGCTCATTTTCTGGAATCGATACTATGGCTTCTTGGTAATACACAAAGGGTGTCAAAATCAATGTAATTTTCTTAACTAACAGTTTCTTTTCTGCCAATTTCCAATAGCTGCAAAGACACAAACTGATATTCATGTTTTGAGCTCTAGGAAAAAACGGAACGAGAATCAAATATTTACACTACATTTCAATGGAACATGGGCTATCTGAAAGAAGTGAAATCTTTGAGTTGAAACAAAATTACCAAGATTGATAGAAAGAGACAACAAAATGATTTAGTGCAATCTAGAGAAATCTAAAGGGCTAAGCTGTGAGTCAAATCACCGGTTGCGACATGATTAGCAGTTCTCAAGCGCCCCCAAGTGAAGTCTGGCTGAATTGGGAATTTTCCAGAAACAACAGAAATCAACCCACACTAAAGATAATTTAGAAAGAACGATATGTTAGATATCTACAACTTCTCAAGCGTTTGGAACAATTATCAGATTCTTTCATTACACCAAGTAATTACGATTTTTTACTCAATATATTTCAAAATAACCGAAACGATAATTAATAGGGTCTGTTTTCAAGATACACTATATTGGATACCACTGAAAATGATCGATACAATCAGATGCACAAATATAACTTTCAACATGTACAGTCTGAAACAAAAATCTAGAAGATGCTTTTTTAAATGCAATAAATAAGCATACAGCACAGAAATAATCAGTGTTTCAACCAAAATCTGGCCAAATGAAGCTCATACCCCCAATCGATGCTATTTTCACAAATCTCGGTCAAATAGACTCTACAGTATTCCAAGCTATCACTTTTATAATGCTTTGTTCTAGAACCTACTCTCTCCCCCTCCCAATTTTAAGTAGCTACACAAAAAACTGAATTGTTACAATTGCCACTACTTTTTTAAAACTCACATAGCTCCTTCCCAGGACTCGATTCCTACAACTTTTCCTTACACCATAAATAGTTATTTAGTCTTCATCCAACGAGTCATATCACTTTCAATTTTTAATTTTCCAGAAATCCTCTCGGTGGCCAAGCTGGCTAAGGCGCGAGACTGTAATGATAACCTCAAAGTAATCTTGAGATCGGGTGTTCGACTCACCCCCGGGAGATTTTTTTGAAATCGAAAAAGTCTCCTGCACACAGGCCCCACGATGAGATGGGGTTTTTTTTATACTATACCCTTTAATATCTATCTATACCAGCCATGGCCTCCAGAAACTCCATTAACAAGCCCAAGAACAGGCTCAACTCCAGCGCCCACTCCAAGCTGTTGGCCAAAAAGAGAGTTGCCAGAAACAAGAAGACCACGCAGGCCCGGTCCACTGTGGGAAGATACTCGAGCAGTGAAAACGCAGCGGCTAGGCCCACTGATTCGAAGGCTATAGCCTTGTACACTGGCGAAGGGCCCAAGGCCACCAGTGTGATGATCAACACCACGTTGTCCAACAAAAGAGCCAAGAAGCTTGCCAGAAACCAGAAGTATATCGACCAAAGAAACAACAAGGAACGTGAAGTCACCATGGAAGTGGAGCAACAGAAGTCACAATTGGAGAAGATCAAGGCTGCTTTGTGGACGGTGGCCGAAAATGCTGCTAGTATTCGTGCTGTTCCCGTGGGCGAAGGGACTACTTTGGGCGTGCAAGCGTTTTAAACCGACGTTTTAAACCAGGATCCCTCCGAGGGACCCAAACGAGCGAGTTTCCACTGCTGCTGGCCACATCCGTGAGAATCCCAGGCGACCCAGGGGTCTGGGCCCTAATCACGTTGTTAGGGCATTTTTTTGCTGGGGTTTTGTATATTAATATAAGCATTGAGTCAGATATATCTGTGTAGAAGCACACCATCACCAGGAAAAGCCACTCTGGCTCTAGATCTAGGATCTGGGAACACCATTCATAGCTTGAGCTTGGGGTTTAGCCAGTATTTGCCTACTTTTATGTGTTACTTTTTTCGTATATTTTTCTACACCTACCCTAAATCAACTCTTACTTAAACAGCAAACACTCACTCAGTGTCCGTGAGCCCAAAGCTTCAATTGGCCGTTGACAGAGCTGTGCAAAAACCCAATGACATCCCCTGGATCCTTGGCTCCAAATACACTGGTCCCGGCAACAATCACATTGGCCCCGGCCTTGGCTGCTGGGTGGATGGTATCCTTACCCAAGCCCCCGTCGACCTCGATGTTCAACTCGGGATACTTCTTTCTCAATGCCTCCACCTTTGGCATCATATCAGGCATGAACTTCTGGCCCCCAAACCCCGGTTCCACCGTCATCACCAACACCATGTCCAATTCATGGGCAAAAGGCAACAAGTCGTCGATAGGAGTGCCTGGCTTGATGGCACATGCCGCCTTCATCCCTGCCGCCTTGATCTTCTTGACCACGGTTTGAGGATCTTTGGTAGATTCCAAGTGGAAAGTGTACGAATTGCCCCCAGCCTTGGCAATGTCCTCGATCCACTGTTCAGGGTTGGCCACCATCATGTGGCAATCAAAGAAAATGGGAGTTTCGCCGGTTTCGGGGAACACTTTTCTTAAACTGGTGACAATTGGCGCTCCAAGGGTGATGTTGGGGACAAAATGGCCGTCCATAACGTCAATGTGGAGCCATTTGACATCGCCAGCGGCCACAATTCGCTTGCAGTCGTCGCCCAAGTTGGCAAAGTCGGACGCAAGAATGGAGGGGGATACAATTGACTGGAGCATGTCGAATATGGTGGGAGTAAATGACGGTTGCTGGTTGATATAGGGCCTTTGCACGTGACTGGGGTCACGTGAGCACGGCACGTGCATGCAATTGCTATTTGGTTGCTTGTTTGATTTGGATCAGTAATGATATCGGATCGGGGTAGTTGTTAGGGGCGATTGAATTGACTAGCTTGGTATTCTAGGGTTGACTGGGCTGAGGACAGAAAAGACGCTTGTGTAGCTAATTTTATGAGACAACGGAGCACGACTAGAAGTTGAGGGTTGGCTTTACCAGGTATTTCACCGAAGGGCCTCGGGATCCCATTACTCCATTCTTACATTCTTATCGGTTACATAGTATTAATACCCCGTTATCAGTGGCACAATAGGCTCTCCATGCCCTTGTATTCAGAATGGATCAAACCGGGGGGTCGGATGTGAGCATTTCCCTCGGAAAAGAGTACTTCATAGTGACCGGAACTTATTATACTACTGAGACACATAATTTCCAACTACTGAATGTAGCAGATTAACAGTCATGTATAGTCTTATGGATTCCTCGTAGACAACTTGCTTGGCATTTGGCCCTCGTGAAATGAGATCTTCCCCTTGCTCTATATTTTTTTTTTTGCAGCCAATATCCATGTGTTAGTTGCAACCCATGACCGTAGAACGATTCACTTTCTGTACACGATTAAAAGTATTCACTTGGGTGTTTACAAAATCTACCATAGCTATTTAGGAGAATGTACCAGCACCTTTCATCTATTCAGTAAAAATTGCTGTGTTTTTTGCAGCGATTAAAATTACAAAGTGCCAAAATACTTCAATTGCATTTAACTCATTTTAAAATCATTTTTGAAATTTCTTTGGTACTATACTGAAGGGAAAGACACGGATTTGATATTTTCAAAGGTGGTTTTTGCCCTGAAAAGTGGAGTCCAAAGTTTTAGCGCATCTTATTCGCTGATTTTGTTCAAATAACCCTTATGGACTTTTTTTAAAAATTGGCTCGCAGCCACGGTTGTTTGGCTTCACGAATCTCTTCAAAGTTACGTATTGATTGCTTGTTTTTTATAGGTCTAGCCAGTTATAAACTAATTTTATCCTTTTTGCAGCATTGTAAGTTAATCTTACTCATTATTTATCAAACCCAGTTTAGAATATATATAACGAGCTTGGATTATTTTTCTGTGAGTTCTACAAGTCCTCATATTCGTTAACCTCCATATTTGGTGGTAGTGCCGATGGGTGTTTTGCTAACTAATACAATTCTGTAAAAAATAACCAGCATTTAATTTACTACAACGATTACCATTCCCTTTTATCGATTTGCCTTGACATTTGTGTGATCACATATCTTGACAATCTTCAACTGCGATCAGATAGTAGAGATCCACGTTATTAATACAACATGGTCCGCAGTAGTCAGATTCCAGTTTAAGGGTATTGTATGTTGGAATATCAACGTTGAGACGTAGTGTTACACAAGAATACATATTACTGATTGCTCGTAATATTTGTGCTGCTATGTTCAGAGATTTACTGTGTGTGTGAACCACAAGCGCTAACTATCCAATGTCATGATCCAATGATCGTGAATGGCTTCCAATTACATTGTGACAAGATCATGAATATTGTGATGTATTGCACGTGATTTATCACGTGCTTGAAATCACCAGTGGATTGACTACAGTCCTGACACATTAAATGACTTGTAAAGTGAATATTATGTGATTCTAAAGGAGCACCTCCAGTAAGCGTGAACAACCCTCATGAACTATGGTGGTCCGGAGGACACTAATGGTGCCGATGCCGGGTCGAGCCATTTGTAGACTACCCCCGGAAGTGTGCACCTGGCAAAATTGGTTGGTTACTCTGCCATAACATAGCCACTCTTGATGACATTTCCGTGACGTTAAGGCCATCACCACATCCGGTTATCCCATGGCGCAGTAGTAATGAAGCTAGCAATTCCAGTAATTCCGGCCGCTATATCCGTTAGTATGGATCGTCTAACAGGGCCTCGCTATTCCTTGCTATGCCTTGCAATGCTATTATGCCTCGCTTTATCTTTCTAGATTTGGTAAGACTCAGATTGGAGCCTGAGGTATATTTTACGAACTAACTATGCTGAATTACCAATTTTTGAAGGGAGATTCGTAAAATAGTCCTGTTTGGTTAGTTACTATATAGGCACGTGACCAGAGTCCCAGTGATAATCTCGGACTATTCTACTCTAAAGATCCCCGGATGATTCCACAGCTCGTATATCTGAATTGCAAAGGCACAACCAGACGCCATGGGTAGGAGACCCACGTAATCTTCGAAAGCAAAGAGCAGGATGTAAAGGGTATGCTTACGTAAGCAGCGGAAGTACCGCGGCAGCCGTCGCTAATTCAGCGACAATTGTCGCCTATTCAGTGCGATCCCTCGCTAAGCCAGCGAGAGCCGTCGCCAAAGTCACCCGCGCTACCGCGCCGGCCGTGACCACGTCTCGCTAGGTGTCGCTAGCCTCGACTCAAGTCCTCGCTAGCCGCGAAACTCAACCTATCCTCTCCAACTCTACTCATCCACCCCCCACCCCCCTCCACAACCATGTCCGAATCCACCGCCTGGGAAGGGGCCTCGTACCCCGAGCAGCTCTTAGAGTCCGCCAGAAGAAACAACACCGAGCTTTTGCTCACCATCAAGGCCGAACTCAACAACGACACCGAAGCGCTAGCCAAACTCATCAACACCACCAAAGAGTTGATCACCAACAACTCGCCGCTCCACTTGGCGTGCCATTCGGGCCACTGGGAATTCATAGACATCATCTTAGACATAGAGGGCGTGGAGATCGACCCCCAGAACCACGACGGCCAGACTCCGTTACATTTTGCCGTCAAGTATACCCAAGAAGAGCCCGAACACGGGTACTTTGTCATCGACAACCTCTTAGACGCCGGCTCCGACCCCCGAGTGAAAGACCGCCTGAATTTGAAGCCAATTGACTACACTGACGACGAGAAATTGAAGCAGTTGTTGGAAAGTGCCGAGTATGCCATTTCCATGGAGATCCCTGAGGACGAGCAGTTGGCCGACGGCGACGACGGCGATGCGGGCGAAGGTTCTGGCTCCGAGTCAGACTGAACCGCCAGTGTCCGGCGGTCTGGGGGCATGGGTTTATCCACCAAAGGGTCCAAAGGGCAAGGTCCAATGGGAAAAATGGACCGATCCGGCAGTTTATGGTTGAAATCACTGGTTTTGGATGGCTATTGGACAAAATGTCTGGCGACCAGTCAGTTTCTGGACTTGTCGGTTTAAACGATTGCAAGTATCCCTATTAATTTGTCTCAGGATGCAATGTATTCTTTGATATAATTTCAAGAATTGCGTGTATTCTTTTGACTATTTTGAAGAATTGCATGTATTCTTTTGCTATTTTGAAGGATCGCGTGTATTCTTTGCACCTATTGCTGGACTGAACCATTCAGGGCAGCTGCAAAGCCCAATGGAACCAAATCGAAGTCGTCACTGGCGGTGGGCACCCAGTTTCCTAGCATCCGCCTCACGTTGCGCTTGATTTGCTCTCTTTTAGTGTTTGCAGCCTTAACGTCGCTATACCGGGCCACCAGGCCGACCATGTCTCCAAACAGGTGATAAAATTGTTGATTGCATATAAAACTAGACCCTCCTTTCCGGGGAGGCTTGTTCTTCACAAAAGAACCATTTTTGACTCCATTATTAAGTACCTGGACTTTTTTCTCTGGAACAACATACAATAACGATAACTGACACGGCACCACCGACCCAGTGGCCGTCTCGGGCTTATGGAACTCATACTCATCTGTAGAATACCCAAGAACCGTGAGTCCATGCGGTTCCATCTCTTTGACTCGCCCAAAGCACCTCTCACAGTCTTCCTTACTCATCTTGGTTTGCCTGAGCACTAGATAATCTAGATATACTCCATCAGGAAACATCAAAGAGCTCCAACTATTGGTGATTCCAAGAACCTGCTTGGCACACAACTTATCAGAGCACGACTTGCTCAAGGTTATCCTACTATCTGGTCTTCCAGGCTTGGTTCTCACAATACCGACCTCATCGAAGTGGCCCCTGCCTCGGGTAATGGCCAACCGGGGCCTTTTCTTCCATGGTTCCGAGTCGTCGCCGACCAAGGCACTCATGGAAGCGTCTCCACAAGGAGGTTCGCTGATGTAGAGGGCCAATTGGATGTTGTGTCGTATTTTGAATAATTTTTCACTTTTAACTACCATCAGCGAAGATTGCCCATTTTGGACGTTTTTACATTCGTTTAAAAGGTACCAGTTGAACAAACGAAGAGCTAGGATCTCGGCATGCATGTCGTGAACCATAGTTCCCTGGGAATACTCTCTGAAGGTGTCGGGCAATGCTTTTACTCCCGTTGCAATTGAAACCGGGATCACTTCCCCATCGGGCATGATAGCCACAATACCGGCCAAAACCGTCCATTCTTGGACTCCATTGGACTTGACTGTCGGCTTGCCGGACTTGACAGAAAGCCGGTTGAAGGCTCCCACCACTGCCGTGGAAATCTGGTCGGCAAGCATAGAAGATGGAGCTTCTGTTATCATGGATGGAGTGCTTATGTAATCCTGCGATGAGCTTGGTGGTAATAGGACAAGGTCTTGATGGGTATAGAGACCAGAGCAGAGACTTATAGGGCAAAATCCAGTTATGTGATCAGTTAGTGTCATACTACGATAGTTGTGTCAATTTTGACGCTTTTGACGTAAATTTCGTGCCAGTTCAACTGGGTGCAAAATTTCGCCAGCTTTTAGACCAAAACACTGGAGCCTAACGAAGAACCGAACTGTTGCATCGACAGATATCCGGGAAAGCTGTATTATTTTGTGGTATTTCAGAGTCTATCGGACTTTGTTATATAGTGATCCCAAAGGTGTGACTTCCTAGAAAGTCTAGCCATAAAATCTGAAGAAACTTGTGACTTTTTAGAACTAAAAACTAAAATACCCCAATTTCAAAATTCATTGTGTTCCTCAATCATATGGCCCAAAAGCCGCTGTTTGTCTTATAGTAACTAAATTCACAAATAAATAAACTTCATTTTTAGTAGGATATTATTGCTTAGACAATTTTTAAATGAAGTATAAGTTAATTTACCACAACAATACATATATACGATAGTATTGATTATAACACCTCCTCTATATTTTGCTCTAGTATTATGAATCTATAATTTTATACACGCCTATTTTACATACTAGACTTGAATCATCATAAAATTAATTCTATGATTATTCAATTGGATAAGTCTAAAAACAAAATATGAATTGTCAATTAATTATAGATTTTACATATAGAATTCACAAAGAGCCAAGTCTTTATTAAATACAAAATAAAGTTAGATATTACTTGAAAAGTGCTTCTGAACCTACTAAATCAATTATTAATTACGTTATTATTTCAGATTTCAGATTACATCCAGCATTAAGTACTCATTTAATAAATTTACAACGTCTAATACTTCTCGGTATCATTTGTTTATTATTATCATTAATTGTTTGTATATATATTATATTATGTGAAGACTTATTTGGAATTGGTTAAATCTTTGAGTATTCTTATTCGTATAAATCATAATAAATAGATTATCATTTTACCACAGAACTATAGACACGAAATGATCTAATAAGTTATTATAGTACAGTTTTTACCACACCAAGGATGGCACTATTGATTATATGTGAGTTTCATTCTTACACCATAGGAAAGGAAACACAATTACCAATAAGCAATTATATGATAATTACAACTGCATAAAATCACAGACCCAAATGACTAACCAGCTTGTTCAGTGGCTTCCATACACATTGACATAGACATATAATAAATAGACATAAATGCGAGGATGCAAGGATTGCTCCAACACAACTGAAGTTCCAGCTGGTAATATTGGCAAATAAAAAACTATCTAGACCTGTAGGCCCAAATCTGAGCTTTGATACCAACACTTATACCCTTAACAGAGTCCCAGGAGCCCCAAACGCTAACGCTTCTTCCTCAACAACCCCCCGAGAAGCCCCACTCCAACGGCCAACACTCCCCCCGCAACAGTAAGGCCAATTAGCCCGTCCCGGGTGACCTTGTCCTCGATGGAGTCCTTTAGGGCTTTGGCCTGGGAGTTCTCTGGCTCGCCTTCCAAAAGCACATCCACGTATCTTCTGGCATTACTATAGTCTCCGGTCTTATAGGACCCCAAACTCAAGTAGTACAACGATTCTCTTCTCATAGAGGGAACATCCTTGTAGAGCTTAGTCAAGATTTCGTTGCCCTCTGCCTGATGCTTATGGTTGGAGGACTTGATAAGACCCCAAGCCAAGTTGAAGAGCGACTGTGGCGAAGGGGTAGGTTGTTCCGACTCGACCTGGTTACGCAAGATCTCCAATTGCTTAGGGGAGAGTGGCTGCTTGAGCTCCTCGAGAGCTGGATACACTGACTTTTCAAACATGACTCCCTAGAATACAAATATGGTTGCTTGTGGGTGGCTAGTAGTAGGAATTAGTGAGGATTAGGGGGGGGGCACTAGGGACCCCGGTCTCGGTAGCACCACACGAGCAGGGAGACAGTGTCGCGCTAATTGAAGGAGTGTGCCCTGCTGATTGGGGGGGCAATACCGCCACAAGAAGAGAGACCACACCGCGGGAATAGGGAGACTGTACCCGACACTGGCAAAACGGGGTTTAAGTGTTTAATTACCCCTTGATCTAAATTATTGGTATAATTGTTATGTTTGTTTGATTTAGTGGCCCTTCGCCTATAGAGAAGAGTTCATTTTTTATATTTGTTACAAATATTGTTAAATGATTATATTAATTAATCATACCTTTTATGTTACTAACATAAAGGTGGCTATATGATTTATAGTCAAGGATTTACAACTAAATTGGGTAAAATAGATGCTTGGTGTATTTTTAATATTATATAAGGGTATAAGTATAGAGCCACATTTGTTTTATTTGACAGTTTTGATTAGATTTGGCAAAGTTATTGAATTAAACATAAAATTCCCATTTCTGAAAGAATAAAATTTATCCATTGTATCAACGTAAATAAGATACTTCATAGTTATAATTACTTTATTAAAATATTAAATTTAATATAGATTTATCGTAAAGAATAGTATTTATTTTAATTTACATTTAAGTTTTAATTTATTGCTATACTTAAAGGTGGTATTGATTCATACAGCACTACTATAATATTGTCAAGTTTGAATTATTGATATTTGCTCAGTCTAGGGTACTTGTTAATCTGGGATACTAAAGAACTGGATATTATTTATTATTAAATTGGTATCTTCAATGATAATTAATTAGATCAGAATTAAGAAGTTTTATATCTTTTTAACATGGTTTATATTTCTTTAAGATGGTTTATATCCTATTTATGCTAACAAATGTAAAAATACATACTTAGATATACATAAATATTTATTCTACATCTATAAGTTGAATATTGATTAAAAGAATGTAGAATACATATTTGACATGTTTGTCAGTTATCACTATTTATTTCATATTCAAGTTATGTATATAATAATTTGATTTAAATTATACAATACCTTGCTTGAAAGTTACAATTATACCATAGGGATATTCTGGTGTATATTGTATACCTCATTTATACATCATTCCACAGTTATAACTATCTGTTCCATATTTATTGATATTGGCTAATTTATAAGTATCGATTAATCACCATCATGTGATCTTTCTCGTAGTAATAATATCTCTCCACTTACACCCCCCTAAGCGCCCAAACTAAGCTTCCTATTGGCCACTTTGCCGCAGTCTGTTCCCCGCTCGTCCCACGTCTATAAATACACCTCCATCCCCCGACTTCTGGCTGCCAATTTTTGCCGCCAATTTTATTTTTGCAGCCCCCCCCAAAGTTGACGCGTCCACAAAATCGCCCATTGTTCGATTGTTGTGAATATGAAAACTGATGGGATGCGCAGAGTTACTTGAGGTCACCAATGTCACTTCTCCAGCTAATCTCCGACCAGACCAGCCCCGACAATAATGTCCGGGTGGCGGCCGAGCTCCAGTTCAATAATGCTGCTCTTCTGAACCCGTCCCAAATGACGCTTGAGCTTGATAAATTGGCGCTTGACAAAAACACTTCTGTGGATATTCGTCAGGCTGCGCTTCTTCATCTCAAACGACTAGTGCCTAAATTCTGGTCAATGGGGTTCCAGTCCTTCGTTGGTCCGCCCGTGGACCAGAAGACAAAGGCGGTGGTTCGCCAAGACTTGCTCGACATTGCATTATCCACTGATTCCTCCAAAGTCCGCTCTGGGGTGGCTTACGCCATCGTCCAGATCGCTTCTGCTGACTACCCTGATGAATGGCCCGAATTATTGGGCCTGTTGTACCAGGGGTCCAACAATTTCGACCTGGAAACCTCCATTATTGGTGCGTTGACTGTCTTGAACGATTTGTTTGATGATTTGGTCACTGAAGAACAGTTTTGGGATGGCGGAATCGGTGTAGAACTCACTTCCCACCTTATGAACTTGTTATCGAAAGAATTGTCCTCCGCTGCAAAAGTATGTGCCGTCAGATTATACGAAAGTGTCCTAAACACCTTGCAAGGTCCAGAGGCATTTTCCCCCGATAGAAAAGCCGGAGTTGTGCAACATGTCAACTCCAGTGTATTGGTATTTACCGAATTGCTTGAAAAATCTGTAGTGGTTGATCATCCAAGCTTGAATGAGCTCTACTTTAGATCCCACGTCTATAAAGTCTTTGGTAATATCCTTGGAGGTTTCGCCAAGCAAGTTCCTGTGGATGTCAGAAGAAAACTATTACAAATCTCCCTTCAAGACTTTGGAAGATTATCTACGTTCATTCATCAAAACGATAAATTCGACGATCTTTTTGACCACGAGACAGAAATGGACCCTTCGCAAGTTTTGATATATTTGATGAATCTGCTTTTACAAGCTGTTCTGCTACTCCAGCAAACTCTTCAGATTGGTGATCATATTTCTTCACAATCATTCTTTGAGTTTGTCAAAAGCACCAGTATTTTATCCGATGAAACCATCCAAGATTACCAGGCAGATTTAACGTTATACGTTAGTGACATCAACGGATTGTCCACCAACTTGACTACTCGTGATCCTATACAAGAACTCCTCAGCGAATTGAATGATCTGGACTCTAGTATGCTCTTCAAGTCCATCCTTGAATCCTTATCTAACAACTGCAATGAATGGAAACTCAAAGAGGCCGATTTATTTCTTTTGGATTGTTTGTTTACAAATGAAGATTCTAAGCTTTTGGATAATCAAACATCTCTTGCGGAATTATTGTCTCTTATTACTAGCATGATCTCATATGACTATACATTCATAACTTCCAGGTGTTTTCTTTTATTGCCTAAATTCTTCGAAAAGTTCCAAACCCAAATATCTGTATCTACTTTTGGGTTAAAGACTTTTGTGGGTATGATAGATTTTTCTACACAAGGAGAACCAGATGAAATAATCAGAATGAGTACACTTTTGAGTTTGACATTATACAAAAATTTCACTGATATTGGAGATCATATTGAAGATTCCAAAAAGAGAGACATCCAATTGAAAGTATTCCAGTTGGCTTACACTTTGATCGATGATAGCGAAGATGATAGCTTGGCCTCATTACTTGAAGCTATCACGTTTGCCATTGAACTTGATCCTTTGGTAGCATCTCAAGTTTCCATCGTTTCTGATGTCAATGTTATTGACTTGATCTTCAAGATTTCTTTCAAGGATTCCTCTAATGTTCAATTGACTGTGGATTCAACCGAAAGTTTGAGCTCGTTGTTAAACCAAATTACCATTCAAGACTATATTGTGTCTTGCGAAAAATCATTACCTTTTATTATGAATTTGATAGAACAAGAGGTTAAAAAGGGTGGAAACGTGGAATACTCCCCCGATTTATATTTATCTTTAGAATTATTGAGCATTATTATAGACTCATTTCCAGGAGCCAAGGAAGCAGACCCAGCGTCAGCAAATTTCCCTCCTCAAATTTTCAACTATACATTTCCAGCTATCAAGTCGCTTCTTCTTTCTACTACCGATAACCAAATCCTTCAAAGTGGGGGCGAAGTTTTTAATTCGATGATAAAAGTAGGATCCAACAACTTCTTGAACTTTACGGATACCTCCAATGAATCGGGAATGACTTCATTGTTAAGGCTAGTATCGAAATTTTTATCGCCAGAATTATCTGATAGTGCAGCCATGAATTCCGGGTTAATTGTTCTTTCATTATTACAGAAATTTCAAACTTACCTTGACCACAATTTTGTATCACAATTACTTGAGGCGGCTGTCAAGAGACTCTATATTGCTAAAGAAGCAGTTACGATTGAAAATTTAATCATGGTGTTCTGTAATTTAGTCTTGAATTCTCCTAGTGAAATGATTGATGTTTTGGCAAATGAAATATCCGTTTTAGACGGAGAGACCAATACAATTAGTAACGGTTTAGATGCTGTATTACCAATATGGTTCGAATCATTTGAAGTAACAAGAGGTTATGAAAAAATTAAACAGAACGTATTAGCTCTAGGCAAAATATTCACATTGGATGACAAAAGAATCCATTCTCTTGCTGTGAATGGAGATATCATTCCATACCAAGGGGATCTCATAAGAACCAGATCAATGGCTAAAAACATGCCTGATCAATATACTCAAATATCAGCTGCCCAAAAGATCTTGAAATTATTGATCAGTGAATTGGCGTTTCAATTCCAGCAGCCAGATGCCAGTGACTTTTTGCCTGACGAGGTCGATGGTGATGATGGTGATGGTTGGGAAGATATGGATGACATTGGGGTGCCTAATTATGAGAAATTGAAGTCTTACGTCGATTCCGATGACGAGGACAATGATTCCGTTGATGATAAAACTCCGGGAGATGAATCCTTATTGAATATCCTCGTTCATTTCTTCAAAGAGTCGATCCAAAAGAATTTGGGTAATTTCCAGGCATACTACGAATTGTTAGATGATGAAGAGAAAAAGACTATAACAGAGAGAGTGGTCTTTGATTGATATAGAGCAGCCTAACTACATCATAACCATACAAACTTTGCATACAAAACAGTTCTAAACTATCCAGAAATGAGAACCACTAAATCAAAGAAGGGAAATCTATCCGAGTGGAAAGCCCAGAGCAGCTGTTTGCCAATCTATCGATCATGGCTAGCCAGTATGGGATTAGTCACACGGTCACGTGATGTTATTGAAAAAACGATTTGCGATGGACTATACAACTAACATGAGAGCCCGTTTGGCCCAACTAACCAACATGAGTTTCCAGACTAAGATATTGTCTGTCAAGCCTGACAGCATAGTTTTCCACAAAAACGATCTCTTACCGACTTTCACCGACAAAGAGTCGGAAACCAATCTCCGAATCGCGGCAGATGAGTTGAATCGGACTACCAATGTAGTGGGATTTCCAACAGAAACGGTATATGGACTTGGAGGATCAGCTCTCAATGATGAGTCAGTAAAGTCCATATATCGAGCCAAGAACAGGCCCTCAGATAATCCGTTGATTGTGCACGTTTCGTCGATTGACCAACTTAAACGGAAGATTTTGCCAGCAAATTTTGAGATTCCTTCATCTTACCAGAGACTAATTGACCAATTTTGGCCAGGGCCACTCACAATCTTACTACCAGTAGATGAAAAATCACCAGTGTCCAAACTAGTGACGGCTAATCAGCCCACAGTAGCAGTTCGCATTCCTAGTCATCCCATAGCACGAGCACTCATCGCCGTTAGCGACACTCCGTTGGCAGCACCATCGGCCAATGCATCCACCAGGCCCAGTCCCACCATGGCCAGCCATGTTTACCACGATTTACAAGGCAAGATTCCCTATATAATTGATGGGGGAGCTTCATCTGTTGGGGTCGAATCGACAGTGATCGATGGGTTAGTCAGCCCACCAATGCTTTTACGGCCAGGTGGAATTTCAGTAGAGGATATCAAGAAATGGGGCGGACCCCAGTGGGAAAACGTGGTATTTGCTAAAAAGACAGCTTCGGCACTGGAACAGGTCCGGACCCCAGGCATGAAATATCGTCATTATTCACCCACGGCCAAGGTGGTACTTTTTGTCAACAGTGGAGATGGAGTCCAAGCCGTGCGAAAGTACATTGAAGATCACCAGCTCGATACCAGCCAAGTGGCACTTCTTCGGTCGGTCCGCTTTGCCAGTGCCTCGGAAATTGACTCTAGCATTGGAGTGGAGAGGCAATTGGGAAAAGATGGCGTGGAGGCCAGTAGAAACCTTTTCCGGTTATTGAGAGAAGTGGATGAGATGGGGATCAAGGTGATCTTGGTGGAGGGTTTGGATGAGACCAACGCCGGGTTGGCAGTGATGAACCGGTTACTGAAGGCGGCCGGAGAGACCGTTAATGGGGGAATTGAGTAGATAGAGCCATGATGAATGAGGATAGAAAAAATAGTGTAAATCAGGGAATATCGGCTGGCACTATGGTATCTACTCAAGAATGCAACGAAGTAGCAGTTAATAGGTACGACCAAAAATGTAAATGATGAGGTAAAGAGGGTATTAAGCAGTATAGATAAGCGGTATAGATAAGCGAGTGGGTGGTGTATGTAGACATAAAACTGGTACATCAGACATCATGTCATGTGCTGCATCATTTTGACATCTACATGATAGTGGGTTGACGTATGTACCGCATCAATGGCTTGTCTACCAGCGATATTGCCAGCTTTAGCAGGACCAGCGATATTGCCACTCCTCTACTGCACCACCTGTGCGACACCTAGTTACCAGGGACCCTCAAGATCACAATTACTAGACTTAATTGTCTTTTTTAGTATTACATAAGTTCTGTAAGGGCCCCAACAAAGCGTGCAGTGCAGTAATGTGCGTTTGACAGGTTCCAGCAGGCTGCAGTTTTTTCATCCATGCACAAGACGCAAATTCAAACATCGCCTTTTCCACGGCCCCCACCTTGATTCCGTGACTTTCTCCAAGGGTCAGCAGCAACTTGCGCCCATCATGGAACCCCATGCTCGGTCACGCCTCGGATGCCGCTCATTCCATGGGTGGTGGCTAAACAACCCCCGGAAACTGTTATCGGAATTGCAGTTGCAACTCGCAGTTTGCATACCGCATGCTCTAACCTGTAATTTTTGGGTGCAATCTGTAAACGACACGTACTAGTAAAATTTTAAAAGTCGGCCTCATTGATAATCACTATCGGTGTGATACCAAAAGGCTAGATCCAAAGCACCAGCCGCTGCAGTATCAAGTCGACGGTTTCCCCCACGTGAATCCCCCACCAGTCGTGTTTTCCCCCACACGTCCGGATCCCCCACGTTTGCATCTGGTGTTGAAATTGGGTCCTGTTTTGTTACCTATTCTACCAATAACTACCAATAACTACTGCTATTCCCACGATCCAAACACGGATTCGTGGCCTTCTTTTTTTTTGGAATAACGCGTTAACCAACACTGCCATCGTCTTTGGCGGCGTCTAGTTACCCAGAAACGTCTTTTTTTGCGCCGTTTTCCTCCCATCTTTCACTGAAAAATCATGAGTGAAAACCCTTATGGAGCCAAAAACTTGGCCCCTTCACGGGCCAATTCGCCGTCATTACGGTTCTCCCAGACCTCGGTCGAGGCGACGATCCAGGAACTCCAGACGGACCCGCGATTGGGCCTTACGTCCAACCAGGACGTGTTGAATCGTCGTTCGATCCATGGAATCAACGAGCTTTCCAACGACGAAGAAGAGAACATAATATTGAAGTTCTTGTCGAATTTTTATAGTGATCCGTTGATCTTGCTTTTGATCGGGTCGGCCGTCATCAGTTTCTGGATGGGCAATACTGATGATGCTATTTCCATCACTTTGGCCATCACCATTGTGGTCACTGTAGGGTTCATTCAAGAGTACCGGTCGGAGAAGTCGTTGGAGGCCTTGAACAAGTTGGTTCCTGCCGAAGCAAGATTGACCAGAAACGGTAACACTTCCACCGTGTTGGCTTCTTCCTTGGTGCCTGGAGATTTGGTCCATTTCTCCCAAGGAGACCGGATTCCAGCCGATATTCGGTTGTCAGAAGCGGTCCATTTGACCATTGATGAAAGTAATTTGACTGGAGAAAACAGGCCCGTCAGGAAAACCACCTCGACGTTGACCCAGGCCAATGACACTCCGCTGGTGACCCAAAGAACGTCCATTGCGTTCATGGGTACTTTGGTTCGTGATGGCCATGGATCAGGGATCGTGGTTTCTACTGGAGCAAAGACTGAATTTGGAACTGTGTTTGAAATGATGAGCGAAATCGAAAAGCCAAAGACTCCCTTGCAACAAGCCATGGATAAATTGGGGAAAGACTTGTCGATCTTCAGTTTTGGGGTCATTGGAGTGATTTGTCTTCTTGGGGTGCTCCAGGGCCGTTCGTGGTTGGACATGTTCCAGATCTCGGTGTCTTTGGCGGTGGCTGCAATCCCTGAAGGCTTACCCATCATTGTCACGGTGACTTTGGCCTTGGGAGTGTTGAGAATGGCCCGCCAGAAAGCCATTGTTCGTAGATTGCCCTCGGTGGAGACCTTGGGAAGTGTCAATGTCATTTGTTCCGATAAAACAGGCACTCTTACCCAGAACCACATGACTGTGACCAAAGTATGGGCTGCTGACTTCAAAGGCAGCTTCAACAGTCCTTTTTTGGTGGTGGACAAATTGGACGACAAGACTCTTCATGAACAATTGACTGGTAACATGCAGAAAGTATTGGAATGTGGCAGCATCTGTAATAATGCCAGATATTCCCGTGAAAATGAAAAATACGTAGGAAACCCCAGTGATATTGCCTTGGTGGAATGCTTGCCTCATTTTGGCTTGGAAGACACCAGAGGCACCAAAGAAAGAATCTATGAATTGCCCTTTTCGTCCAACAGAAAATACATGGCTGTTTCCGTACATACTGGGAACATGAACAAGGCCGAGACCTATGCCAAAGGAGCTACTGAAAAGATCCTTGGTATTTGCAATCGGTACTACGATGAAAACGGTGATGTTAAGCCCTTGACTGAAGCCATGAAAACCACGGTTTTGGAGAAATCAGATGGCTTGGCCAATGATGGGTTAAGAGTCTTGGGGTTTGCTAGAAATAACAAGAAAATTGATAGCGAAAAGAACGAAGAGACTGAGCCCTCAGAAATGGTGTTCTGTGGCTTGGTTGGAATGAACGATCCCCCTAGACCAAATGTCGGCAAGTCCATTGCCTTATTGATGAAAGGTGGAGTCCATGTGATCATGATCACTGGAGATTCTCCTGCCACTGCTATCAACATTGCTAAACAAATTGGAATGCCAATAGTAGGAGACAATGCCTGTATAACCGGGGACCAAATCGACAGTATGAGTGAAGAAGCTTTAGCTGATGTCATTCGTAATGTTTCTATTTTTGCCAGAACCACTCCAGAACATAAAGTCACCATTATCAAGGCGTTCCAAAGAAGAGGTGATATTGTAGCCATGACTGGAGATGGTGTCAATGATGCTCCAGCCTTGAAGTTGGCAGATATTGGTATTGCTATGGGTAAAAATGGAACCGATGTGGCCAAAGAAGCTGCTGATATGGTTTTAACTGACGACGATTTCTCCACCATTTTAAGTGCTATCAGAGAAGGTAAAGGGATTTTCTTCAATATCCAAAACTTCATCACTTTCCAACTTTCCACTTCGATTGCTGCGTTGACTTTGATTGCATTGGCCACTCTTTTTGGTATGCCCAATCCTTTAAATGCCATGCAAATCTTGTGGATCAATATTCTTATGGATGGTCCTCCAGCCCAATCACTTGGGGTGGAGCCAGTGGACCCTGAAGTCATGACAAAACCTCCTAGAAAGCGTAGTGATACCATCTTGACTCAACAAGTCATCAGAAGAGTATTACAATCGGCCACCATGATCATCATTGGTACATTATATATTTTCATTAAAGAGGCCACCGACAACGAAATCACTGCTAGAGATACTACCATGACATTTACATGTTTTGTTTTATATGACATGTTCAATGCGCTTGCATGTCGTCATTATTCCAAATCCATCATGGAAATCGGAATCAAAAACCATATGTTCAACTTTGCAGTTGTTGGATCGCTTCTTGGTCAATTATGTGCCATTTATGTGCCATTTTTCCAGTCGATTTTCCAAACTGAAGCGTTATATTTCAGTGACTTGGTCCATTTGGTGATTTTATGTAGTACGGTGTTGTTGGGAGACGAAATTAGGAAGTATCTTCTCAGAAGAAGAACAGCAATGTCTAATGGGTATCATTATGGGGTCTAAAACAAAGGCTAGCAAAAAGCCCATGGTTTAAACGACCTGCTTGAAATATAGACGTGGCCCTAAATGGGGGACACTGACGACGCAATTGATAGATTTCGGTATAAAATATTAGCACAATAAAGTTACAATTTATCATTGTGACCAGCCAATGCGTGGTCCGGATGTAGATATGGTACGATACGAGGTAAAATAGCCGTTGATGGTTATGGTATGGCTTTATTTTATAGGTGCTGCGAATTAGACACCGTTGTGCAGCCTCAGGGTCCCCATTTGCGTCGCCAAGGCTGCCAATTATACATAACACACCACCCCAGCTGCAGTCTGTCAAATATATACCCATCATACCTACTTCGCGTACGGGCCGAGTCACCACTTCTGTCTACCCAAACGGTTATTAGCCAGGATATTAGCGCGGAACGGCTAACTCCATCAACCCTCATCGACCCCACAATACAAAATCGTTAACCGAAGTATCTTGTACGTTTATAACTCATCAGTGGACGTTTTCTTGTTCCACCTATAACAACGTCATTCCTTTTAGGAAACCACTTCTATCGCCAGAACTGCTAGATCAGGCTTATTGCAGAAATGGTATTTAAATTCACTATAGACCGAGTGACCAACCATTTCATCCCCAACAGTTTTCTCGACCGATTCCCTTACCCCATTCGAAGGGTTCTTGGACGGCATGAAGCTGTACCCCGGGCCGACTATCTTATCTGGATAGAGATCCTTGTGGCCACGTTCTGCGGGTTGCTACTTCTAGAGGGCATCTTCCGGAGCCATACGGTGTTCACGGCCCACCATGCACCCATAATCATCGCCAGTTATGGTGCCAGTGCCATTCTTGTATTCAATGCCATCTCAGCACCGTTGGCCCAGCCGAGAAATGTGATTATGGGCCATTTCATCGCTTCCTTAATTGGAACCGGGATCCTGAAGCTCTTTGAAATGGGTGCGACCAAGTACTTGTGGATAGCAGGGCCGTTGAGTACCGGGATTGCTTCGGTATTAATGTCGATATTCAACTGCGTCCACCCACCTGCCGGTGCCAGTGCTTTGTTGCCGTTAATCGACGACCAAATCCGGGCCATGGGCTGGTGGTACTTACCTGTCCAACTAGTATCTTCTGTATGTATAGTTGCAGTTGCCTGTATCACTGGAAATATCATTAGACAGTATCCAGTCTACTGGTGGACTCATACTGTCCATGGCCATGTCCATCCCCAAGAGAAGGACGATATTTTGGCTCCTCGGCCTGATTCTTTCTCCACCAGCTCCGATGAGTTTGCTAAAAATATAACCTACAGTCTAGGCAATAAAATAGAGATAGATTCCGAAGGGTTTATAATCCCCCAGTCACTCCAGGGTGATGTGGACTTGGAGCTCTTGAACAAACTAAGTGAGCAATTGAAGGCGGTCCAGATATAGCCTGCCATTTCCCACCGTTTTTACCGATATACATTCATAGCATTATCGATTGATACTAATTTCGTTATAATAGAACCAAAACCAGATGAAAATCGATACAAAGAGTGCCTATTTCAATATTCTAAATCTTACGACTTTATCTCTTAAATTGGTATGGTATAATTAATTCAACGTTTCTTTTAGAATGAATATAATTGATAATGAAAGTGTCAAATTAATTGGAGGTGGATAGTATCCATGAGGGTTTGATTAACAATTA
Organism: Suhomyces bribrorum; assembly: GCA_030561385.1. Taxonomy (NCBI): domain Eukaryota; kingdom Fungi; phylum Ascomycota; class Pichiomycetes; order Serinales; family Debaryomycetaceae; genus Suhomyces; species Suhomyces bribrorum. The sequence continues at coordinate 50,200 of JAKTXG010000030.1, read as the reverse complement.
GGATAATTTTCATTCAATACAATGAAAGCAATACATGTTATTGTATTTATTTATTCTCTGGCTTTTAAGTGCCAAACCAGGATGTGCTCTTTTATTGATTCCACATCAATTCATAATTATAATGGGTTGGCAATTCAAACTCAAATATCAACCATCAACTCCTAGAATATAATATTTCTAGCTAATATCCTTGTCAATGATACTTTTTAGGTCTATAAATTGAATTATAATAATACTAAATATTCAATTCTAATTCAAATAATCGACGAAAAGGAACTTACAAATATACATGTGGAAATCCGAGCCCACAATAATTTGAAGTATGGAATTCCTCAATATTATGCTTTCTGTTACCAAAAAATAACTAGGGTGAACGAAATACTTTTGATATTTTTTAATCGATATGTACAATTTATACCTTTGTCAACTTTTTGATTAGCCAAAGGATCAATTCCGTTTCAACCGTTAGTGGAGCGGTTGCTTGGCAATCTCTTCGTCACTGACAATGCCGCTATCGCCATTTTCCAACTTCTCGTAGATCTTCAAGGCCACTTGTTCCGTAGACATGACAGGCCTCACCAAGTTATTGATGTACGACAAGTTATTACCTATAGTGCCCTGCTTGATAGCAAGCCCAGTCTTGACCAAACCTCCCAACACCGTCCTGGCATTGATGCCACTATTCTCTTCGTACATAAGCCCCGGTCTCATGGAAATGACCCTCAACCCCTTCTTGCACGCCAATTCAAACTCTGCTTCTCTTTTGGTGGTCAAGTACCGTTCAGGAACCAACGGAGGCTTCTGATTAGCTGATATATATACAAAGCTAGGGCTGGAGTCGTGCCCCTTAGCCTGGAGGAACGCATCGGCCAAGAGAACGGCCGAATCGCGTTGGACCGCCTCGAACGTGAGAACTCCCTCTCTTTCCATGGGGTTCGAGCCCTTCAAGCTGTTGGCAAGATTTTGAACATCGCTCAAGGCATTGAAGTTGGAATTGACCAACTTCTTATACGACTGGTTCTCAAAGAGCATTCCTACCGAATGCACCACGCTATCGTATTGGCTCAACTTGTCGGAGTATGACGTAGGGTCAAGCAAATCTGCAGATTCCCATTGGACATGTTTGATCCATGGCCTGGGGCCCAATCCACTAGGAGGGGCACCTGATCTGGAGAAAGAAGTGACATTGTAGCCCAAGCGGACCCCCACCTCACAGATCTTTCTTCCTAAGAATCCATTCCCTCCGAATACGGCAATTGACTTGAGAGACATGGTTGGTGTAGAGCAATGAAGGTGATGGTTAACGTGGAATGATCAGGTAAATGGTTGCGACAGCTTTGCGACACTCTTGCGACAGATGGGTAGTTGCGACAATCTTCTGGAAATGGATGGTTGAGGGAGTAGTGGGGTAATACACTGGTAGCTAAGTGGCTAGTAGTGCTTATTAAACGGACTTGGTGATTAGTTTCTTGTCTTTTTCTTGCTTTTACCGTTTTGTTCTGCCTTTTATATTTTTCATAAATTATTGATACAAATTTGCACTAAGAGCTCCATTTATAGGCAATAGAAAAGTATCGTGGTGACTGCTTTGACTGTTGTAACTGTTGCTTCGGCCCTTTGCTTCTTGTTTCTAAGAATTTTGCTTTTTTGCAATTTTGTAATTTTGTAATTTTGTAATTTTATCAGTAATGTGATAATTAAGCATTAGTAATGAAACATTACAGGCCACACATTGTTAAACCTGATAGTAGAACTGCTCAAGTTTTAAACCATTTAAAGAATTCATAACTACTTAGACGTTTGTATCCAATCCAAAGCCAAATCGAGAAAGTATAGCACTTGAAACGGTTAAGCTACATAAGAAAATCTTAATGTGCATGAATAACATTTCTTTAACTCTATGGATCAAATACAGAACAATATGCTATTACCAATTCTATTGAATATTATAAATTATTATCGAAATTAAATAGAAATATCATACATATATATATATTATCAAAAAAGTGATAATGTTGCCTCTTATACTATAAAATCGTTAAAACCCAGTCAAGCAGATCACGTAGTCGAGACTAATTTGCTTCATATAAATTTTCACCAGTAACAAGATTGTATGTTTGTTTCAGTTTTATGTGTGAGCTGATTTTTTAACTCATTCTACATCGATTCATCATACTTGTCATACTATTATACTATTATACTATACAATTGGATGTCGTTAACCTAGATTTTTTGTTCGTTAAACTTCTTTCTAAAGACAACAAATTCTTCGTCTTCCACTTCTTCAATAGATGGAACTCTATTCAAAGACTTGGTCTTGTCAATTGGGGTATGTGAAGGACTTGAAATTGGAGTCTCGGGTTCCGAGTTCACCGATACATTGTCGTCTTCGGGCTCCACACTGGCAGGAGAAGAGACATTTGAAACAGGAGCCTGAGTGGTAGCAGGGGAACTTGCATTTTCCACTTCTTTGGTTTCAATACTTGGCTCTGCAAATTCGGCTTCGTTATTTTTTGGTTGTTGAAACAAGGGAATTCCGAAGATTTGAGAAAATACTTGCTGGATTTGTTCTTGTTGCAATCTAGCGTTTTCTTCGTACTCTTTTCTTCTCTGGGCTTCGGCATCACGAGCTTTTCTTTGTGCTTCTTCCCTTTTCTGTTGTTTTTCAGCTTCTCTAGCTTTGTCAGCAGCCTCTTTTTTAGCCCTTAATTTTGCAGCTTCCTGTCTTTGTTTTTCAGCCTGCTTTCTTTGTCTTTCAGCCTCTTCACGAGCTTGTTGGATAGCCTGTTCTCTTGCAGCAGCCACTTGTCTAGCGTATTCTAAATTTGCGGCTCTTTCTCTTTCTCTTTGTTCCTCGGCCTTTCTAGCTCTGACTTCTGCAGTTCTTCTAGCTCTTTCCTCTGCGATTCTCTTGGCCTTTTGTTCAGCCTCAATCTTTCTGGTGGCTTCGGCTATTCTTTCAGCTTCAGCACGTTCAGCTTCAGCACGTTCAGCTTGAGCACTCTTAGCATCATGTGGAATGCAAAAATCAGTAAATGGATTCAATTGTAATCCGAACAAAGCAGCAAGAGTCTCTGCATCATGACAGAGTTTGATCTTCTTTGGAATGTTCAAAACAAGAACATTCTTCTCACGATACCATTCCCAATCGATGTCTTTTAATTCTATATCTTGGGTGTTGAATTGGAAAACCTTTTTGAAATTTTCTGGTACTGATTCAATGACAATATTTACCAAACCAGTATCGAAACGACGAGGTTTCACAGCTCTTACTTCATAAGTGTTGAAGCCACCATTGTTTTTAAAGATTTGAATCTGATAAGCATCTTCAGTTTCAACCTTTTTGATTATTTTGGGAGAATTGGCAGCGGCAGCAGCAGCAGCAGCAGCAGCAATAGCAGCAGCCTTTTGTTTTTGGGCTTCTAATATTCTTTCTCTGTTCTGTTGTTGTTCCAAGTACTGGACAAGAGAACTAAAGGATGGTTGACGGTATGCAAACATTGTAGAAGTGGTATTGAAATGTTTTGATGGAGAAGAGATACAAGCTCATTGCCACTCTTTTATAGTAACAGTGGCAATAGGTGAAGGTTCTGGAATTTTGCACCCAAAAGATTGGAATCTCTGGAACCTTCTGGAACCGAGGTGCTAGAAGGTTCCACGTACACGTGATATAACACGTGACACATTACCCATACGATTATCAAAAAACACAGATCACGTGACCTGCACCATGTAGGGGTATGGGGTGTGCATTTTGACAACAGAGGCGCAGGGTACAGTAAAACACCGCGTACATGCGTTGAGTGTTAGGGTTTAGAGTAGCTTAAATAAACGGGGCTAGCGAAAGGTAGCGAATGCCAGCAAAAGGCAGCAAAAGCCCACAAGGGATGGAAAGAGTGGGTGAACATGAACTCAAAGATTTATAAAGGCGACGCCTCGAAGGTACGTTTTTTTAGTAAGATTTTTAATTATTAGGTGCATCGATTATTATGTACACTGCCCCCCTACTACATCCTAGTGACCCATCACAACTGATTTTAGACGACCGCACCACTCATGAGGATCGCTTGTGCAAATAGATGTAGTAATATGTGCAGAGTGCAGCAAAAAGTAGCATCAAGCAGCTGTAATGATGACACATGCACCAATGACAGGAGCTGTAAGAATGACAGGCTGACTAAGAAGATGACGTTGTTCTAGTTCTTTTACCTGGTAGCTCCCAAAGTAGTGTAAGAAGTCGCAGTAAAAATGGGGGTCGTGTTGAGGACTTGATTCATCAGTGTAAAGCTAAAATCTATTTTTACCTTGGTTACGCATTTTAGTAGCCAATTCATTTTCACTCGTTATTTTCACCAAAAGGAAAGTTTTGTCCATCACGGTCTTTATCATTCGTTTACTATGACCAGTCTCAAAGCATCCAGTGGACGAGACGAAAAGGAAGCCTTGGCCCATGCCTCGGCCGTTCCCGGGTCCAGCACCCGCAATCAGACACCAGCGACTTTTTCACAGAAATTGGTCAAGACTTTGGCTCGAGTAGCCATGGTGGTAGCTGCCTTGGCCATCCTCGGGTTGGTGGCCTGCTCCACACACTGTGGCGTCGACAAGGCCCTCAGTTTCCACCAGCATCAGCTCCATCACGACGTGGTGGTGGCCGAGGTTCCACAGGAATCACAGCTTTCGTTGGTGGAATTGTTGGCACAAAAGTTTGAGCCTATTGATTTGATATGGAAGGGGGAGACGGGGTTGAACAAGCGGGCCGGCGAGGACAACGGAAACACTGGAAACACTGGAAACAACGGCAACAACGGCAATAACGGTGCCAATACTGGAGATACTGGTGGAAACGGTAACACTGCCAATACTGGAGGAAACACTGGTAACAATGGCAACACTGGCAGCACTGGAAATACTGGCAACGCCGGAAACAACGGAAATAACGGCAACAACCGTGCCAATAACAACTCATCGGCAGTGGGAGGCGGATTTGGTGATGGTTTCAGCTCCTCCAGCACCAGCAGTTCCACCAGCAGTTCCACCAGCACCAGTACCAGTAGCACCAGTACTAGCAGCACGAGCACGAGCACCAGCAGCACCAGTTCCAGTACCAGTAGTAGCAGCTCTGCTACCGTTTCCTCGGTGGAAGCATCGACGACCTCATCACAAGAAACTTCCTCCAGCACCAGCTCTGAAGCCCAACTGTCCTCGAGGGAACAGACATCATCGTCGCCCACGTCATCCAGCGAAGAAGCGTCTTCCACGTCTCAAGAAGCGTCTTCCACCGACGATGGTTCAAGCACTTCTCGGTCAGCATCACGGACGGTGTCTGCATCGGCCACTTCCCATCTGGTCACCACCTTTTCCTCGGTCGACAACGGTAGAACCGTCATAGTCACCAGCACCTCCGTGATCACCAACTCTGCTTCGCCTTCTGCTGCTTCCGGCAACCAGAGCAAAAATTCCGACGGCGGCGGGTTGTCTAAAACCAACAGAATCGTTGTAGGAGTGGTTGTGGGTGTGGGAGGATCAATTCTTATTGGGATAGTGGCGGTGTTGTTTTACTTGAAAAAGAGATCCAACAGACTGTACGACAATGGAGGATGGACGTTCTGGAGAAAGAACGAAAAGGTCAGCAGCGACGACTTTTTGAGCGGCGAATTGGGTGTCAGGGACAGAAACTTTAACCAAGGATCGAATTTCTAGACGTAGAGCTGGGATGGTGAGCGTTTTTTGGTTGAGAGTTGGGTTTAATTGTGAATTTTTTTGGTCCGATTTTGATGATTTTGATTTAATTTTGACAATTTTGAAGCATTTGTGATGGTTTTGATTCAATTTTGATGTTTTTGAAACATTTGTGATTTTATGGGACAAATTTTGGATTTATTTCGTCCATTTTTGATGATTTGAATTCAATTTTGATGATTTTTAGACCCAACTAATCGTAATCAAGTGCCTCAAGTGTTCCAAGTCCTGATTCTAGTGTTTGATAATTTAATACCAGCTCTTGAGTATTTAATGTCATTCTTCAAGAACACTCACTTTATGCCTTGAGTGCAGCTCTTAAACTCTAAAACAACTGTTGATTTTTCAAGTTTGGTCTCGAGATTTCACATTTTAAGCTCAAATCCAACACTATTCAACTTTGGGTCCAGTTAGTATTTCCTAAGTCTTGATTGCAGTTTAAGTTTTTAATTTAAGTCATACTTTTAGGTTTTAGGAGTCTTTTAAGTCCTTGAGTCCGTGTTCAACTCTTTAGCCCATCTTTGGAGGGTTTCAAGTCATATAACACCCTTTCAAACACTTTTGTCCTCAAAGTCACTCTGATTAAAGCTGTCAAAGTGTGTCTCTTTTTCGAGTCTTGTGATTTAAAAATGTTTTTGAATCCATCAAATCTTCGGCTGTACTTTGAAGTCTTTTAAGCCCCCCCACTATTTTATTTAATCCTTGAGTTCTTGTTGTTTAAGTCCACTTCCTTGCTAGTCATTTAGACACCTCCGACTCCATCATTTCTACACCCGATTGTGTCTGGTTTGCATCGTTTTTTTTTTTATATTTAAATTACTCTTCTCATCGAAGTCAGAGTGGTTATTCTAATCATCTTGTATGGCAGCTGACTATACCATTTTCACCACAACGGTTCTTGCTCCTGCCGTTAATACCCGCTTGATTCAAAGCTTATATAGAAGATATGATTACTTGGTTATGTTACTAGTAATGTATAATGGTATAGTCTTAATTTGTTAATATTCCTAATATAAAAGAATCAAAAACTCCTCTTGACTCCTCTGGTATAGGAACCAACATCAACACCAGTTGTGCAAAGAACTCTGCTGTAGCCGTGCTCCACACACAGTAGGTGCTTCTGGGGTTATTTCGGGTGATGTCACCCCTGGTACCTTTTGGCACAACCTTCCATATGCCATCATTACAATAAAAAAAACGGGATTCCGGGCAAGGTGCCCCATTAAGGCAGGAACGACCCATACCAACGGGCTCAGGCGGATCAAGCCCGAAATCATTTATAACCAGGCTAAAAAGCCTTGCAATTTGGACAATTTTGCACCCATAAGGATATGTTTGACATCAACAGACCTGGTAAATCTACCAGTGCTCAACCACATACAAGTTCTCACCTCACAGCCTAGCACCAAGAGCACTTCCACCACAATAACCACTTTGGGAACACCCTACTAACAAAAAGGAACTAATCTTTTCTTATTATTAGTTGAGAAATATTTGGAAGATGCTTCTTACATGTACATAGTGCAATACCAGCACCAATACTATATGGTCAAGGTATGTTTCAAGCTGCAGTATCGGATTCGACGGTGAAATGAGTATCACTAATCTCTAATTACATGTGTCGTTTTGTCTTACAATAGATTGCCGTTCGAGCCGTGGGACCGACACTGTTGTTCAAAACTGCAACATCACAGAACATACCAGAAGACGGCCTATTGTCCAGTCACAATAGGCCAATTATCATTACGGTATAGAGTTTGATAGACAGGGTCTGAAAGAAGCCAAATGACTACTGCTATGCGAAGCGCAGGATAGCACGGATGTAGACCCGTTGCAATTCCAATAACCTCTGCTATAGTGACACTTTTCCAATCAATTTGATGTAAAAACCGACAAAAGTCAGCTGTTTCATTGAAAATGATGCAACAACTAGGAAGCAATTCTAGAACGGCTGTCCACCAAAACGTCAGGAAGTTTAAATTGTCACTGGTGACCGAATATTTGTGCATACTGTTCCATCATCACCGCGTTCACTGGCTAGTGGGCTCCTGACACTCGCCACATCCTGTCAAGCTAACATGAGGGCAATGATTGACGAGCAGATATCTAATCTCGCTATTACAAAAAAAATTGGGTTGGAGCCCTGGCGGAAGATCAAGCCAATTTCTCTTCCAACTGATGATATACCGATTGGGGCATAATAGAACTTGACAGTCAAAATCTTTTTGTTACACAGCAACATTACAACTTACGATACTCTAACAGAAAATCGTCAGTTAAATGAGTTGAACCCTTGGTGCAGATAGGTTGCAGAATGATTGCAGAATTGTGTCAACTGCACAGGAAAATAGGTCCCAATCCGGCATGAAGGTGCGTTTCGATAGGACCCTTGTTAGTTGAATGCCAACTACTGTTCTTTTTTGACATAAACTATTGGTCCAGACCACAAATGAGTGGCGATCCATCAATGTCACCTACTACGTATTAGCCGAAAGTACTTTGGAGTTTGAAAGGAAAGTTGCTCTTTCTACTTGACAACACCAAGGGTCCCTAACCACAAATCAGATATGTTGTATTTCATGTGGCCGAGTGCTCAAACCCTACATGAATTGTCAGACAAAAAAACAGACAATTCGCCCAGGTATGGCTAGTGCGCTTCGAGCCTGTAGAAGCGGACAGTCCCCCGAGCAACCCTGAGCGACCCCTTGTACCCAGCAATGCCTAGGGACCCAGCAAGCACTTTCTTCCCCCAATCCTAGGTCTTCCTTGACCCCCCCTGACTTGTCACCGACACCAACAGTAATTATTCCCGTTTGGGAGATAAAGGTGGACGTGCACCACCCACCAAAACAAATGTTCGTAAATGGACAGTAACTCTGAGACACCCGCATAAGCATTTGCCCGTAGTGTTATGCGCCCCGACCGTTTTCTTGATTATAATGCAGACAATTATGCACTTATTTCTCACTCATCCTGTGGCTGCGGAATCTCTCCCCTGACCATCCCTTTCGCCCCAATCTAGAGTTTAACCTTTTGTCTTTCTATCTCTGGGCTCAGTTCTCCCTATTCTCCCATGGCTACTATTGTATTATTCCCAAACACAAACAAACACAAAGCCACAAGTGAGACTGACGTCCTTCCCCACTAAAAAAAAGTGTCTCACTTTTTTTTTTAATATGTTTTTCTGATGGTCCACTCAGTATCCTGTTAATCAAATCTGTCTAGCAATTTATTAATCTGAATCTATTACTCTTTCTTTCACCAAATTTGTGAAGTTGACGTTTATTAGTTCGAATTGAATTTGTTGACGTATTTCCAAGTTTCCCTAGTTTGTACTAAACTATTTCTGAGTAATTGCAATTTATTGAGCTTTGTCGGAGTTTACTTGCCATAGAAGTAATAATATTATACTGACTTGCAAAGGAGCCAGGCCTAGTAATTGTGGACCGCACAATTGCCCTCCCCCCCCATCCCTCCTTTTATCCTGCTCAACCGCCGGTCGAATGATTGGAATCTCCGATATCTTGAATCATAGCGATGAAGAAAGGCCCAAGGTTCATTCTTGTGACGGAAGAATCGGTTCCAATATGTCCACTATGAGCAGCTCGTCCACCACGTCGACGTCCTCATCCTCGTCCATGGGCTCCACCCCGTTGCTGTTGTCGCTGTCGTCCTTCTCGTCCTCGTTATCTTCGGCACCTTCTTCAGTGTTCTCGAGTCGTCCGCTGACTTCCAACTCCAGCTCCAATTCCAGCTCCAATTCCAGCTCCAATTCCAGCTCATTATCCATTCCTTCGGTGAACGATGTTACCAAAAAGCGCCCTCCGCCTCTAAAGATCCCCAGAACAAGAATCAACAAGAAGTTCTTGGTCGATAAATCGTTTGTCAAGTTGGCCATTCGTAGAAAGTCCTCCTCCAAGAAGTCCCAGAGTTCCAAAAGTATCCCCAATTCGCCCACCGACTCCGTGGTGCAAGGCTCCCACGGAGCCAATTCCAAACTCCATGTCAAGTCCTTGGAAGCGGGCCTCAAAATCAAGCTTTCGTTGGCCAATAACCTCTTGAGTCTCTACCATGCCTTGATTCCATTCACCAACAAAAAGGAAATATATTCGCTTTACCAAAACTCCTCAGAAGAAACACTCAACTCCAAACCTTCCTGGGAAGTCATCAATGGTAACAACTTGTCCAAGAAGGCATTGGTGTCCAAATCGGTCAAGCTCATTGATAATAACTTGGTGGACATCTCCGGGTTCTCCAATAAAATCCTCCAGACATTCAACATTGTTGGAGGCCTGATCCCCGACAAGAACAAGTCGTCTACCTCCAATGACTCCCAGATTTTGACCACTTTCAACTCCCTAGATACTGCCGTCCACAGTCTATTCGGAACCAATGAGTACTCGGTGGTGAGAGTAACCAGATCCACCACGGATGATTATGATGGCTCGATAATTCTCAAGTTGGAAACAGCACATTGTGGAGATGTCAAGTTGATTGATGACGTGGATTTTCTGGATGAAATGTTGTACAGTCTAGGCTCCAGAGGCTCGGTTCCTTCCAACCTCTTTATCAAGAAGATCGTGGCCCGTCCTAGGTACAAAAGTGACATGAAGATATACTTGATCCCCCAGAAACTCCATAGCGTTTTGTACACCGATGAAAGGATGTTCGAAAGAGATTTGATCAACGGCATCATTGATATCAACGATGACGAAGACGACTCCAATTTGTCCAAGCCCATGACCGACCAGTTCAGCCGCGATGTCTTTGTTACGTTTCCTTATGCTCACATTGTCCAGTCGTATAGAAACTTGGTAAAAGCATCCCAGAAAATCGAGCAATCCGCCACGGCTGCTGACATTGACCCTTTGGCCACCACAGACCCCAAACAAGACCCCACCTCCCCAGCGATACCCTCGGTTGCAGCCATTAAAGGTGCTGCAATAGACTCCACTCCTTATAGCCCATTGATGGCTGCGAAAAATCCCGTTGCTGCCCCACTAGCACCTCCACCACGTCTTCTTTACCAGATGGACAACCAAAAGATAAAGTCTGAGTCGGGAAAGGTCTCTCCCTTCGTTCCCGTCGTGTACTATACCTCCAGTCCCCAAGTGTTTTCCACACTGCAGTCTTTCGCTCATCAGTACTCGCTCCCTCTTCCAATCACAGACTTTGGGCCCAATCTATTAGACCCTTCTTCACCCAAACAGCAACCTCCACCCCCACCAGCCACCGGATCTAACTCCCCTAAAGGACCATATAGCACTATCAGAGGATCGTCCGATTTTGTTCCCCTCAATCCTTTGGTATTCAATCCTACTCGAAAAGTCAGTATTCCGCCTATTTCACAGTTGGCTTTAGAACCAGTACCTGAAATACCCAACGATCTTCCTCACACCTAAGCACCGGCTGCTTCTATATGATTCCTACTTTCTTTTCGCTACAACTACCCCGCCAGCGGGTTCTTTACGATGTTACGATATTTGCTTGATAGATTTTAATTAGTTCTTTTTTTTTTTTTGATTATTTAAGATGGCTAGATGCTATCAAAGGATATAGCTACGTTTGATACAAGTTTGTGAGATAATAACCATTAATGGAATGTAAAAAGATTGCTACAGAAGTGGCCAATGAGAGTCGAAGTTATGTTCATGATTATATAGTGCTTTTAATAATATAATAGTGTAATCGGCCTTTAATGAGTATTTTTTTTTTTTTTTTTTGGACTCAAACACTCAAAGAAACAGATTCCCCATGGATTTGGTCCTTGAAAGGAGCTAAAGCCTTAGCCACGTCGTTCTTGACAAACTTTTCCGTTTGTTGAGGAGCTCTACCGGTAAAGGTGGATGGATCCAACAAGCTGTCCAATTGGCCCCAGATTGGCTTGAAGTATTCGGTATTCTTGATTCTTTCAATCAAATCATTATCACCACCTTCTTGCTTAACCACAGCACTAGCTTGGTGAGACAAAACTCTGATTTCTTCATGGACTTCTTGTCTAGATTCACCCTTTTCCACCATGGCCATAATGATGTTTTCAGTAGCCATAAATGGCAATTCAGCGGCAATTCTTCTTTCAATAACTTTTGGATAAACCACCAATCCACTGGTGATGTTCAACAAAGTACTCAATAAAATATCGGCAGTCAAGAATGCAGATGGAAGCGAGATTCTTCTGATGGCAGAGTCATCCAAAGTTCTTTCGAACCATTGGACAGAAGCAGTTTGAATGGCATCATTCAATAATCCTCCCAAGTGTCTAGATAAAGAACAAACTCTTTCACATCTCATGGGGTTTCTCTTGTAGGCCATGGCAGAAGATCCAATTTGGGATTTTTCAAATGGTTCTTCGATTTCTTTCAAGTTTGCCAATAATCTGATATCAGTAGCAAACTTGTGGGCAGTAGCACCTAAAGAAGCCAATGGCGATAACACATCAATGTCAATCTTTCTAGAGTAAGTTTGACCAGTGACTGGGTAGACATGTTCAAAACCGAGCAATTCAACCACTCTTTGATCCAAGGCTTCTACCTTATCATGATCACCGTGGAATAAAGATAAGAAAGAAGCTTGAGTACCAGTGGTACCCTTAACACCTCTTAAGCCAAGGTCGTTTCTGGCTCTAACAAAGTTTCTCAAATCCCATAACAACTCTTGAATCCACAAAGTGGCTCTCTTACCAACAGTGGTCAATTGAGCTGGTTGGAAATGAGTCCAACCCAAAACTGGCAAATCCTTATATTCAATGGCAAATTTACTCAATCTGTCGATAACATTGACCAATTTTGGGATGATCACATCATAAGCATCTCTTAAAAAGATCAAGTCAGCATTGTCGGTGACAAAACAGGAGGTTGCACCCAAATGAATTATAGGAGCAGCATCGGGGCAAGTGTTACCAAAAACATGGACATGAGCCATGACATCATGTCTAACAATAGCTTCTTCCTTGGTGGCAGCCTCGATTTCTTCATCGGTGATTTCAAGGTGTTGTTTCATTTGTTCAATGGCCTTGTCGGTGATGACATCAAGTCCCACTTCTTTTTCAGCAATTGCCAAATTCAACCACAATTTTCTCCAGGTCGAAAATCTGTTTCTGAGAGAAAAGATCTTGGACATCTCAGCAGATGCATATCTGGAAGATAATGGGGTGGTGTATTTGTCGAAATCGCTCATTGTGGTGTATGTGGTGATATTTAGAGATGAGGAGTAAATTTGATGATTGGGTAACACACGATCACGTGGCTGGGGCTACTGGGTAATTGGTTTTGAAATCGATGAAATATTCCACTTGGAGAACAGTGGAAGGATGGAGATGCACGGTATGGGACTAGAGCGTACCTTATTCGAACCCTGGATACGGGGGAAACTGATCCTTTTATATCTAGTAATTTTGACTCTGACGGGAATTAGAAATTAGCGGGCAGTGCCCCTACCACTTCTTCATTGACCTTTGTAGATAAACTAGTATGGGGTGATCGAGAATATGCTTACATAATCAGAATCACGTGCCACATACCACTCAATTGCAGTCATTTTGGCGGCCACCAGCGTCTAACTGTTGGCAGCCGGAGCTTGCTTAGTAGGAGGTTAGTAGTGTTCCGAGAGCAGAGCCAAGACGAGAGAGTAGAACTGGGAACGCCAGACTTCCAGACGAGGGGTTTTTTCTCGTCTTTGATGGGTAAGTATTCTGGATGGTTCAAATACCGATAGATCCAGCGGCTAGGGCGATCCAAGAGACCAAAAAGTTGGGTATTCGAGTCATCCAACAGCTAGAGCCGTCTAGGTTTCATCATCACTGCGTTCCTGGGAATCGTTGGCGTTGCTGACTGGGTTTTGCTCGTGTTGTTGGGAGTCATGTTCATTATCTTGATCATTCTCCCTATCGGCATCGCCATCTTGTTCCAAAAACAAGGTATAGACCGCTCCTTTGAACAAGGTATGGATGAGGCCGATCTTCATCTCGAGATTCCTCATATTCTCCGCCAACTGGTGGGCGTTTCCTCCTAGCAGGTCTGGTTGAACCAGGGCGCTTTTGACGGTTAACTGCTCGATTTCCTGAGATAGTTGCACCAATTGTTGGGCGAGAAGCCGGTACTGCGCAAGCACCTGGGACTCGAGCGGCGAAAGGCTGGAGCCGGCGTAGTTGTCGGTTTCAATGATATCAGCCATGTTGTTGATAGTCGCGTATATGGTGGAGTGGTGATTTAAGGCCACGATTACGTAATAACAGGAGGCACGCTGACTAAGCGACGAGGCCCTGAATTCCACGATTGCTATTGGGTTCGGGCAGTTTCAGTGGATACAGACACGGCTGCAATATTAGACAATAGCGGGAGGCCGATGAAACTGGCTGCAGTTTCTTTCGGGACGTTTGCTCAGCCGCATTGTCTATTTTTCACCTTTTCCACCTCTAGCAATCAACCGAATCCAACGTGAAGGATTCCGCTTGGGCCCACCGGGACAACGAGCCCAACAAGCACTACGTTGGAGCCCAGCAGTGTTGTTCTGCAATTGACCAGCTCCTTTACTGCTAAATAGTGGCGGGTTGGAGCATTAAGGTCCCAAATGACACAAAACCACAGACTGAAAAACTACTACAGCTAGCAAAGAAACAGCCACAAAGGGAAATGTCATGATTAGTGGCAGCCATTGAGCTAGGACAATATGGTGTCACACGCCCCATGTATGTCTCTGGCAGCGGTGAACCCCCACGGCTTTGTTGTCCGATGTCATTGGCCCTGGACCCGGAACAGCACCTGACGCAGCGCACGTGACCCACACGTCAATTTCAGTCATGGCAGTTGCTTTCTCCTTATAACAACTACACCCAAAATGTCCGAAACAGTGGTCAATGGACAGAGAACAAACTCCGTACCCTCGCAAGATGCTGGTGGTGCCACCAACGAGACTGTTCGCCCAGAACAGCGCAAAAAGAGACTCATAAAGTCCACTCAAATCGTGAATCCGTACAAATTCAAATTATGGATCGCCGGCCACTTGGCACTGTTGACGTTTGGTACGCTTTCTTTGGTGTTGCAGTTGCTCCGAATCAACCGTTGGTATGTAGCCTCCATCACATACCGGTTGGCGCTCTTGTCGTCGATTTTGGCCCTCACTGCAACCTTTTCCCATAAGTTTGGGTTGCACTATTTACCACCGGCCACCACCTTGATTGCACAACAAAACTTCCAGTACCTTCTGTTGGCCGTAGTGTGGATTTTCACGTTCAAGTCCATCACCAAGCTCATTCCTTATTATCTTATTTCCATCTTGCAAGTTGGGGCCTACAAAAACATTGGGTTTATTACCAAACAAGGCGATTTTCTTGCTTCGGTGATTGCATACGACGAATTGGTACTCATTGTATGGTTAGTTCTCCGGACCCTTTTCTTTAGAAACACCTCGGGGTACCAATTGCTGTTGTTTTTGTTCTTTTACTGGTTGAGAATTCTTTACAACAAGGAAACAGGCAACTTGTTCCGGGCCCTTGTTGAAAGATTAGATGGAAAGATACTGGGCGTGAAAAACGAGCAGGTTCAGCATGTATGGAAGAAGGTGAAGCTTTTCTTGGAGGATAAGCAACATGATGGAGACTTGTGATTGAGAAGAGATCATCATGTATCATGTACAATTATCGAAATAATTGGTTTTAAATCAAGCAAAGATCAAGCAAAGAAGATTAAATGCACAATGCACCTGTTTAAGGAGCTAATGAAACCCAATGCCAAGTTAGGCCAAAGTTAGGCCAATGGCTGCAATATACGCAGTTGTTGTTTCTTTTTTATTTTTATGTTCAAGTTTTTTCTTTTTCATGTGTATGGTTGAAGTACACATCAACTTCAGCACTTGTAGCTGCACCATTCTCATAACTTTTACCAACACGAGTATAACCTCTAAGGGGGAGGGTCCCACATAACCCCAGCCGCCGGTACTTGGCGGGTGGGGACGCCCGCGGTAGTGCACACAGGCTGGGGGTATATATTACCAACCAACTGCGCCAACTACCACCACCACCACTATCACCAGCAATCCACTAAGTATCAGTAGAGTCGACTCCTGTTACCATGTCTAAGCACCACATCTATCAATTGGGCCACGAGCCCATCAAAGACCACGTTTTCTCGCCCGACCGCACGCTTTTGGCCGTCACCAAGTCCAACACGGTGGAGATCTACCAAGTGGCAGCCAACTTGGACCAGAAACCCCGCTTGTTGACCACGCTAAAGGGCCACGACAAAACAGTCACGTCGGTAGACATCTCGCCCGACGGGTCCAGGATCTTGACGTGCTCTCAGGACAGAAACGCCTTGGTGTGGCATTACGACCAGCACACCAACGAGTACAAGCCAACGTTGGTGTTGTTAAGAATCAACCGTGCCGCCACCGTGTGTAGATGGTCTCCAGACGGCAGCAAGTTTGCGGTAGGGTCGTCGGACCGGATCATTGCCGTGTGCTATTATGAGGCCGAAAACGACTGGTGGGTCTCCAAACACTTGAAGAAGCCGTTGAAGTCCACCATCACCAGTTTGCACTGGCACCCCAACAACGTGTTGTTGGCGGCAGGATCCACCGACGGTCATGCGCGGGTATTTAGTGCCTATATCAAGGGATTGGACGCCAAACCAGAGCCCTCGGCGTGGGGCTCCAAGTTACCATTCCAGACGTTGTGTGGCGACTTCATCAATGAAACAGGGGCGTGGATTCACGGGGTATCTTTCAGTCCTGACGGGAACTCGTTGGCGTTCGTTTCCCACGATGCCTCCATTGGGGTGGTTTACCCTGAAGGCGAAGGGTTGGCTCCACGGTCGATCCTTAACGTTCGGACCAGCTACTTGGCGTTCAAGAGCTTGGTGTTTGTTAGCAACTCCAAGCTTGTGGTGGGAGGCCACAACTGCAACTTGATTGTGTTTGAAGGCAACGAATCCAACTGGCAGGAGGCCTACAAGATCGAGAACCAGAAGGACTTGATCAAGGACGTGCCAGAAAACAACGACGACGACGACGAGATCTCCTCGCACCAGGCCTTGAACATGTTCAAGCAGATGGACTTGAAGGGACGGGTCAACAAGCCCAACACTCAGGGTGCCACCAGGGCCTTGGCCACCATCCACCAGAACACCATTTCCAGCATCAGGTACTTTTCCCACACCCACGTCAGTACCTCTGGTATTGACGGCAAGGTGGTGATCTTCCAAGTTTAGGATTGTCTAGGATCGCCTGGCCAAGTATAGCTTTCAATAGAATACTGTGTATCCACGCCGTAGCCCTTAATGTTAGAGTTGGCCATGTTGTAGAGTTACTGCTTCATCTGGAAACTCCAATACCAAACGACACCCCAATACAAAACTACACATCCTATGCACCCACATCTACATCTCGAGAACATCGACCATCCATCCACAAACAACACCAGTATTCGGTATGTGTTTGCCGTCACTTAAATACATCAGAAATTGAGCTTTGGTAAAGGTTATCTTCAGGAATTTTTGGTTCAGAAGCAGAACTGAAAATTAGGTTTTTCATCATATAGTATCTAAGTCACTGAATGGATAGGCAATCTTCTCGGAATCCCTAAGTCTCCTCGAAGAAACTCCGACAAATCCTATTAGGAGCCAGAAAACATCCACTATCTCCTCTAATTTGTTAGTAGACTCTCAAGTACAAAAGTGCTGTGGTCAGATGGTGATGCATGTTTTATCCATGGCTCAGGGTTCACCGGGATTGAATGTTTGTGTAACAATTCATCATAAAAAGCACTGACTGAAAGAACATACTCTTTGAGTGCTAACAAGTTGTCGCTAACTTGGTGGGTGGGAAATTTTCAGTTTAAATATAAAAAAAAATTTATGTCCGGGTAAGGATGATATAGGTAGCCTGCGAAATAGACCCCAGATGCAGAGGTGGGGTTTCAACACCATATACAACTAAGTCTCGAGTAGACGTAGGCTGGAAAACTGACACAAATGGAGGCAAGAGTTAGTGCATGAGACAGGCCCCAGCTGCTGTACATTAGACTAAGTTATGACCGTCAACCATGCATCAATCAGTTGTAGGTACATATAGGGTTTGTGTAAAATTGCAAGACATCCAGTTTCTCAGATATATGTGCAGCCATTAGAGTTATGTTGGAGCGAGTTGCGTCTTTAAGCAGCAAATTGTCAAGATATAGTATAGTCTGTGGGTTACAGATGCAGTTATTGTTATGCACGTGGCGCAACCGGACCTTGACACCAGTTACATCCACCAAGTTCTCTTGCAAGGACGTTGTAATTAAAGCAATAACTGGTAGCAGAGATCTCCGAATCCAGTACTGCACGCTTTCCGAAGGATCCCTAAGCATTTTTCTTCCCTTGTGCTTTCATCTGGTTTTGATTTACTGTCCATACTGGGCAATTAATTGTTTGTGTTTGTTGCAGCCAACTCCGCGCGATGAGATGCACCTCATGTTTCCTAGTACTGTACTATCCTCCACATATACTGTAGGTGTAGGTGTATGTGTATGTTTAAGCATGCAGCTGCAAGATGTACTGTAATTCGAGTACCTTGTTTCATCACCAAAACCATTATTCTTCTGTTAATTATCTTCTTACTAGACAGTTGTATTCAAAAACTCGGTACACGACCCCTTATCAGTGACGCAGTTTAGCCTAGAAGCTAAATTTCACCAGTCGTCATCTTTTTAATTTTCAACCCACTATGGAGCCGGCAGAACCCAGAAGGGACCCATCAGACACCTCGGAGTTGTCCCCTCTACTTGGGAGAAACGGCCACGCTCCCAAAGTGCCCGAAAATGGCCAATCCCGAAGAAAATCGTACTCCTATAGCAATCTCCAGAAGATAAGCGGTGGTAGATTGACCGTGACCGAACCTAGACAACCAATTGACCACGAAGAGTCATTCCATCCGCATCTCGAAAGAAGCTTTACTATATCTATCAACGAATTGCGTAATCTGCAGCAGCAGCAGCAACAACAACAGGCGAAGGCCCCATTTCTTCAGCAATTGCTCGGAAGTCATTATCCGGTGACTAATGCTAACCCATCGTTCGATAATGCGTTTCTTAACGCAAGTACTTTCAGCTTAAGCCGTCCTGATAACAGTAGTCTCCATTCACACGATCCCGAGGATCCCCAGAGACGGCTAAGCATTTTGAACTCGCTAAGACCGTCCAGGTTGATAGGAAATTCTCGCAGTCTTTGTAACTGGTTTGATATGTACCAAGAAGATGTTGGAAAATTCCCCAACTCGAAGGTCCGGGATTATTATAATCACCAGAACCGGCTTATTGAACGGTTCCAGGAGATTGACAATTTTTTGGATGCTGGTCGAATCCACTACAACATGCTAAGTAATTACGGGGAGCCCGGATCAAGTGTTTTGACCACACATGTAGAAGAGGAGGAGGGTTTTGAGCAGAACCAGAACGAAAATGGTGTCAGCTCGAAGTACTCTCGGTTCTACACGGTTCCAGGGAATATCGACCACGAAGGAGCCCAGTTCTTGGGTTATAACGAAGAAGCAGACAGCCAAGCAGTGTACGTAGCGATTCTTGTCAACTTCTTTGTCAATTTTGTGTTGTTGGTGGGTAAAATCGTCGTCAGCTTGTTGACGAGATCAATGTCGGTGATTGCATCTTTGGTGGACTCAGTATTGGATTTTTTATCGACATTTATCATCTACATTGCCAACAGGTTATCCACCGAAAAGAACTGGAAGGTGGAGCACTCGTACCCGGTGGGAAGGTCTCGGTTGGAGCCTTTGGGAGTGTTGGTTTTCCTGGTGATCATCATCATTTCTTTCTTTCAAGTTGGCCAGGAATCGTTCAAGGCCCTTTTCTTGAGCTCTCCCGAGTCCAGGCACCCCGTAAAAATCGGGTATGGAGCCATTGCCATTATGGCAGCCACCGTTTTGACCAAACTTGTGTGCTATATCTGGTGCTCCAAAAGTAGTTCCAGTTTGGTGCAAGCATTGGCCCAGGATGCGTTGACCGATATCGTGTTCAACACTGTATCGTTGTTGATGCCTACAATAGGGTTCTTTTTCCATATCTGGTGGTTGGACCCTTTAGGAGCTCTTCTATTGCTGATCTATGTGGTTCTGATATGGTGTATGACTGCCTATGAACATATCGATAATTTAACAGGAGCCGTCGCTAAGCAGGAGCATTTCAAAACCATATTATACTTATCGTACCGATTTGCCGAGTCTATCAAGCAAATCACTTCCCTTAAGGTATATCACGTTGGTGATAATGTCAATGTCGAGATAGACGTTGTGTTTGCTCTTGAAGAGTTCAAATTGTCCTTAAAGGACTGCCATGACATTGCAGAGGCGCTCCAGTATTCAATCGAAAGCTTGCCGATAGTGGAACGTGCGTTCGTGCACATCGAGTACATGGAGGGCAATTACAAGGGTCACTTAAAGTGATCTATAAAGAAGAACTAGTGCTTTAATGTGGCTGATTGCGTTCTTTCTTGAGCTACTGACTATAATTAAACTGAGTCTTATCTTTCTCTACACTGTGGTGGTGTATCTGATATTTATGCCAGCACCCAGCTTGATTTTTAAAGCGGTTTTGCATCGATAGACAATATAGTCTATTAGATTTTGCAACCATATCATGTCGCAGCAATATGCACTTGGTGCAGTGATTGTGAAGAAAATATCATGTTGTGCATGGATTGAAAAGTACACCCCATCGATAATAGAATTACATGCATGGTCCCATTGATACATATACTTGGTGCATCCGCATGATTCGCATACTCAACATAATGACACTAACAAAAAAGAACCAACTATATGAATGGCGTTTGGAATGATTATCTCCAGGTATATATCGCCTGAAAATTGTATACTATACCAATTATTATAATAGATGTATTTATAAAAAGTGTATGTGGGTGGTGGAATCCACGCAAAAGTGTGGTGCGACCAAATTGGCGTGGGGTGCATTTCGGTAATCTGCGCCCCATATCACCTGCAGATTAATTTACCAAACACCAGTTCTATTTATAGCAGCTCTTAAGGACAATAGATAACCCAGTCCCCGCTTGTTAGGCCAGGAGTACTTCGAAACCCTATAGTTAATAAGGTTCAGAGATTACAAGCTTGTGGCTTGAAATTTACGATGTTTACGGGTCATAATAAGCCGTAGACCACAAATATAATTCCGAGGGTCAATTATTATTTCAGCTGCAAAATGCACCAAACGCAAATTGTTTTGTCCATCTGAAAAAAAGTGAAAAACATGAAAAGTATCGATAATTTCTACAAGACAAAGCCCCCAAACAGCTGGCCGAAGTCAGTCAATTAATATTATTTATTATTGCAATTAAGTAGGACTAAAAGGATCCACTAAATTCCCTGGATTATTGATCAAAGTCCCAAAGTGAGAGTCATTGTACTTACAATAAAGCAACGGCGGCAAGACCAGCAAGAGCACCGGCAGGGGCCAAGATAGCACCGGCAGCCTTAGAAGAAGAACCGGTGGCAGAAGCAGAGGCAGAACCGGATTTGGAGTCAGAACCGGATTTGGAGTCGGAACCAGACTTGGAACCAGATCCGGATTTGGAGTCGGAACCAGATTTGGAACCAGAACCGGAGGCAGAACCGGAGGCAGCAGCACGAGAAGTGATCTTGGAGGCATCCGAGTTAAGACTAGAACTGAGAGCAGCCTTAGCAGAAGACACAGCACTAGCAAAGTCACTACCAGTGTAACTGTAGCCAGATTCGGTCAATCTACGAGCTTCAGACAAAGCAGCAGATTGAGCAGTGGCAGCACGTGCAGTGGCAGAAGCAACCTGAGCAGCGTATTCAGGAGGAAGATTGGCAGTAAGACTTTGTAATTGACTGACAAACTCAGAGTAGTCTCCGGTTTGGTAGTTGAAGTTGGCTTCAGCAGAGTAGATGGCAGCGATGTCAGCAGTTAAGGCATCGTAAGCACTGTCTCTCTTTTCGACCTGGGCAGCAGCAACGGCGATCAAGGATGCTAAGACGGTGTACTTCATTATGGAAAAGTAAAGGGTGGATAGGAAATAAAACCTTTTTGAAATTTCGAGGAAATTGGACCACATATATACTCGCAATAAAATTAAGCGAATTTTTTGCAAATTTGCGAGTGGCACATTGTACATTTTGAATGCAACCAAATCTTAGCATGCAAATCATGCATCCCCACTCCTCGGGAGTCCCCAAGGCATTTAGATCCGAGGGAAGCGAAGGCAACAGACAGCCAGGGAACGGCTGCACTGTAGCGAAGGCGAAGGCATGTCGTTGTACTGACAGGTTGTTGGAATCTCAACTTGTAATTTAGATTTCGTCCATTTTAGGAAAGTACATGAGGGTGATCCCAGTTGGGAAAAGTTATGAAGTGTTTGATTTGGTGTACAGTATGTATATGCACTAAAGAATATTTATGCATCTGTTAGGTTTTACGAGGAGGTGTCTAAATTGGGCGGCAGGGGTTTATGATGGCAATATATAAATAGCAAAACCATATATATATCTGAGGGTAGTTGGCCACTAAACCTCGAAACCACCAAAACACTCTATTGTCAAGGAGATAACGGAGTTCCTTCAGCCAGCACCGTCTAATCTATTCGATGTTGTGGGTGCGCCCCCTGCGAGCGTCATGCCAGGCGTCTCACACATACAATACAATGCACCAAACCATGAAAATCTGCACTATGTGCCAATTCCTCATCAATCCATATTGTTGTTGAGTTCCGTCAACGCCTGGGCCAAGCCAGTGCCATACGTGGTAAGGAGGTCGGGCACATTGTCCTGGCCCACAGTGTTGAATCTGGCAATAAGGTGGGTTAGATCCCCGATTAGTTGACGATCTAAATCGCCGTTGGCATCAATTTTAGAAAATACTTCTGTTTGTTTTGTTTCTACTGTAAACCGTAATATTTTGATCAAGCATATGCCACTAAAATAGAAGCAAAAATGGATCTGGTCCGATAAGTATGCGAAGTACAGGTCACTTTCGATCTGTTGCACAAACTTGACCACGCTATAACAATGTTCAAGCATGGTGGAGAGCGAATGTTTGTCACAGCATCGAAGAATAAACTCGATATGATTTTCGTCATACAAAGACGATTTTTGTTGTAATTGGACCACATCGTCTTTGACCAAAAGACTTTTCTGATAATTATAAATGTAGTAGATCATCAAGGTACAAAAATGGTAGTTAACCTGGACAAATTGCAAAGGCGACTGCTGGATCAAGTACTCCCATTGGTCGTACCAGAGCTTGACTTCTTCTTGAACGGTTTTGAAGTTAGCAGTGGCGTCTTCGATGGAAACGCTCTGTAGTCCATTGAGATTCAATTGCATGTAATTATAGGTGATCAATAAAATCCCGATTTCACTGATCATCCGACCATCGAAATTGGTGGATGCCGACAAGCTCAATGTCGACGTGCAGTAGTTAAGCCTGATCTCGTCAATGACACACATACGGCCAGAGAATACGCAGTTGATAAGGTGCACCAAGCATAAATGGTTGAAAAGACGTAGCACAGTGAGAGTTTGTTCTTCGCTGGTGCTGGCCTGGTCAAACAAGATCGAATCGAACGCAGCGCCATTGAAAGGGCCCTGTAAAAAGCCCGGCGTAAGGAGCTCAGAAATCTCTTTGTGCTTGACAGGGTTCCGGTTGAAAAGGCTGCCAAAATTGGATTTGGTCAAGAAAGTGCTAATTCCAATGTTGGAAAGAAACCATGGATCCAAATTGACGTTGCCCTTGTTGGATCCAACTGCCATATTGCTCATCACCGACGTAAGCGAGAACGAATAGATCGAAAGAATCACGAGAGCCTGGAGAAACTCAATCTGGCCATCGCTGGTACCCTTCAAAGACGTGTATTTCAAAAGCGACTGGTCGATCTGCTCAAGAAGGTATTGGCCTAGCTGGTGGTAGGTTTTCCTCGACTTCGCCTCCTCCAACGAAAACCTTAACGATACACAGCAGCACGTAGTGAGTAGAAACGACGACTTTTGGCGGATTCGGTCCAAGAGCTCCTTTGTAGGCATCTCCTTGGCAAACGACACCCAGCGGCCGTAGTTTCGGCGGAAGTCACTGAGCAAATCAATACATTGTTCTTCACTGAGAATGTTTAGGGTGATTACATCGTCGTACGAGCCGTCTGGGCCAGTCTCCGGTAAATTAAGTAAGTTGGATATCGGCATCGGCACGTTTGCTGGTTGCACCTGGTTGAAGATCAACGAGAACGGCGACGCCTTGAACGAGTTATTGGCGTGCTGGAATGCCGGCATGTCGCCAAAGTCGTCGTTTTCTCGGGAACTGCCGTTCTCCGTGCTGTTTTCGATGGCCGTGGCCGCTTCCAAGAGTAATCGGGCATCGGTGTTAATACCGGTATCGCCATTTTTCAACAATCGGACGATTTCCGTCACCCCCGAATAGATCAAGTCCAACTTTCTGGAAGTTCCTACGTCGTCAGACACCTCGGGAAGCGGGGCGCCGTCAATTGACGTTGCAAACGAACATTTCTTGTTAAGAAACGAACATCGTAAGCACGAATACCTGTTATCGGGCGATCTGAAGCACCTGGTCTTTTGTTTGCGGCACAATTCACACGCTTTCAAGGTCCGAGACGCCTGCGCCAATTTGCGGGTCTCGCTGGGCCTTCTGCTGGTGTCCATCAGCATATGCCGCTTCTTTTGCGGGCCTTGGGAATCCATATTGCCTTTGGTTGGAACAGAACAGAACCGTTATAGATAAGGTCTGGTCACGTGACTTACCGCATCCTAACGTTTACTGTGTTGGATTGTGCATGGTGCAGGTTTTACGAGAAGAGACAGTGAAGATGTAACATTTCTAGGGATTCTGACACCAGTCCAAACATATGCGTATCGCCTGGGTTCATGGGTATTAGATGCGAGAACTAAGTTTACAACAATAGACTTCTATGAGGATGTGGATACAAAGTTTCTTAGATTCTTGTGCATTGTGCATAGATTAACTAAAAAAAGCTGCCAATAAAGTAGATCCTTATCAATAGTGCTAATAAACGAGTATTGTTGTATTTATCTTTGGAGTCTTACAATGATAATGCGGTATTTTGGAAGTCATTGAAATTTAGTATCCGGTGGTGTCTTTGGTTAATTGTGCTCTTTTGTTTCATTGTTTTGACATTCAATAAACTGTCGATATGGCCCAGGTAGATTATGTATCGCGCAGATGAGTAGGATTTATCTGTGGAATAATCGTTGGTTTTTTTTTTGGATTTCTACCGTTACAACACCATGTTGGATCAAACCCCTGGAGGTGAACAAGGCTGAATGAGCACCGGTATCTAACTTGGAAAAGTATTAGTATAGCCTAAGTTCCTATCAAAGTATCTCAACTTTGATTGTGCATTGTGCATACGCAGGCTATGGTGTCTGTCTGTTTCTACAGTGTATCTTCTTCACAGTCTTTTATCCTCAATATCTTATACAGATGTAAATATCTCGGTGTCACCACCAGCTAGACCAGCTAGCTTAATTCATCAACGTCGGCCTTTTTGAGCTGACGTTTCCAATTGCAAATGGTAGCATTGACCTTTTTTATGGAGGCTATCTTTTCAAAATAAAGTCGATGCATGTTACACAACGCTGCAGCTCATATTAGTGGTTTTTTTGTTCTGGGTCTGGTTTTGGCGCCATAGTCATAGTGTTCGTCATATTCATTGTCGTCATCGTCGTCATCGTCGTCATCATCTGTTTCTATCCACATCTCCTGTCGTATGGAATATGGTTCCAAAGCCTTTTTCCAGTCGCGTGTCTTGTGGTCGACTTCAAATTTCTTCCAAGCTTGTGCATTACACTCAAGCTCGCTTAATTGGTGCATATGGCGTTGCGTACCAATATGCTTCTCAATTAACTCAATATGTCCCTCATATGGAGTAACTGGTGCAGACAACAGAAAGTGTTTGGAAATCTGAATGGGTGTGGGCTTGGGTCTATTGGTGGATGCTGCCAGACGCTTTGAAGCAGCCTGGCCTTTGAACTTGGCTTTTTCGTTGTCGTGGTCTTTTTCCTTTTCCTTTTTCTTTTTCTTCAATATTCCAAGAATCGCTGCAATTGTCCCCTCACGGTACAGTTCCTTCAACTGGTCAATCTTGTGTTCGTGCCTGGGAGAGCAGTCGTGTTCTCTTTTCTTGAAGAACTTATTGTAGCTGACGTACAGATGACTCATGTTGAAGATCCACCAAAGGAGAAGATGTCCATGCTTTATACTTCAAGGAGCTATTAATCTATACCCGAGAAATTCTATATTTGTCAACAGTTTGGCACAGGTGGTGCATGTTACATAAGCGCAATATGCACTTGGCACCGCCTAAATTTTTTAAACCATGCGTCCCAAGCATGACTCTTCACGTTTCTAGCAAAAGGGTTCAGGGGTACCCAGGTGTGACTGCGTCTGGATATACACGGCGTACCCCATCCATGCTACTTAGGACACTATATGTAAATGGCATGTAATTGGCATGTAATTGACTTTGTTCCTGGCATTTCAAATCAGTGAGTTTTCTCTTGCCAAATGCACCTATTCATAATTGTGCATAAAGGCGCACCATGACTCTTGACTGAAATGAAAGCGGTCGTAAATAAGGTATTTTCTAGTCCAGCTAGTTCCTTGTGATAATCCCAGCCGTACAGCACCACCAGTGAAGCCACAACAGGAAACGCTGATCCCGTTTGTGCTGAGCCGTAGCTGTATAGCCGTTTTCCGTCAGTAATACCTTTTAAGGTAGGATTGGTGGTATTTTTATGCAAGTCGACTGGTGAAATTTGCCAAGGTCCCCTGCACAAATATACAAATATGTATGCATTGCTGATTACATAAATGATGTGTCAAAAACCAGTGTTCCTAGTGCAAGGTTGTACCACGCCTTCTCAGTTTCTGTACAAATTGCAGACTGCTGCATCGAACACAGGTGCATATATCCTAGCTGCGATTGCTGCGATTTTCTGGGATTTTCTGGGATTTGCAGAGATTTTCAGTTACTTCCTGCTCTTTAGAAGTCAGGCCATTCGATCCCCCTGGGTTTTTGGATCCTATCCTGTATTTGGTGGTGGTCTAGGTGGGGGGCCTTAATTTTTCCAGTTTGAAAATCCGTCAATTTTTGGGGATTTAGTGGGTTTTTTCTTTTTGTAGATTCCGTGATCAGTCCTCAGATTTGCAGTAATTAATTTCGATCCAGCAAGTGGCATGATTTGAAACGTCAGAGCACCTTGTATTGTACGCCATTGACGTCCACAGTGACGTGGGTAATTTTTATTCCGCGGTTAATCATCAAATGGTCGAAATCAAGCTTCCCCTGGTACTTGATGACCCCCTTTTTGAAATGGTTTTTGTCGTTCACCAATAGCTGGCCCGAAAATAGAATTTCGTAGTCCTGGTGGTTGAATTTGGGCTTAGTCTTGTGAATAGAATCCGCTCCTACAAGCTCAGGAGGATTTAAACGGTCCAATTTGAGCCCCGCCTGGACAAGAGCGTCGTTGATGATGGACCCGAAATTGAACGTCTTGACTCGCCACTGCGGACTCATCGATATGTCAGAAACCTTGGTGGATCCTGGCGGTTTGCTCAAGTTAATCTGGATGCCCGAAAAAGACGGGTTCTCCGTTTGAACCCACATATCAAATGACGAAGGCAGATCAACCGCCATAGGCAACCCAAACATCTCCCTGACCTTCATGTTGCCCGAAAGCTTCTCTAGGACCGAATAGGTGATGTTTTCATGCTGAAGTAGCCATTGGTAGTTTTCCAAGTCGGTCTTTTTTGAGCGATTGACCGCCGCCATCTCGCCCTCCATGTACCGATGGAATTCCTCATCCAAATAGTGTAGTCCTTTTGGAAACTTATAGGTGGTGGAGTATAACCAATTGCAATTTGGCCATAACGGAAGAAAAACCGCTTGCGACGTCTCTTTGGCGGTCTGGAACAGCAACAACTCAATTCCCACGTAGCACGCCATCGCTAGCGTGGACGATGCTGCCATCAACGCCACTATTGTTCTTAGCGGGAGTCGTTGTGATGGAAGACGTGGATCATAGGTGATGTGATGAGTCTGGTGATGCGAAGAAGAAGGGTAATAGAAGCGGCAAAAACGGGGTTTTGGCGAGCTGGCCCGTGGCCAGATGCCTGGGGCCGTCCGGAACCGCACCATGGCTTCGAACATTGTGTATTGTAGGGGTTAAACAGGGTGGTAAAGTCGTGGTTAATGGTATGGAGGGATCGCAATTAGTTGTGGATCAGGTGATCTGGGGCATGGATCAAGTACATTAACCACCAGATTTCAAAAATTCATTGGTACATTATACATATACATCTTAAAAAAGGTGCATTGCATTGATTCGGTGCATTTGATGTGTATCTCATCTGTATAGTACATAAAATATATCATATCATGCCTATGGCATACAAGTCATTAGTCATCCAATCTATTCACTCGAAACTGGCCCAGTCCAACTCCTTGGCATCCAACTTCTCCAACAATTGCCTCAAATCCTCATCTGCCTCTTTCTCCTCTTCTAGTGCCTTTTTCTTGTCTACTGTATTTGCATTTGCAGTTGCAGATTTCAGGTGTTTGGCTGGCGACTTCAACTGAGGGCCCTGTGGGTTCCTACGGGGTGTCAAATTTGCATGGCTAATTACATTAACATCATGCTTAATGTCCTTTTTGAGGCCTCGTCTTTCAGGAACCCCAATTCGGGACGCAAGTGGCATTGTGTCTCTTTTCTTTGAGTGGTGGTCTTTCCACTCTGGAGTTTTGGGCAATTCGATAGGGTCAGCTGCCCCAGAAGACCCTCGTGATGATGGAGGCGTGACAGGGGTGCCTAAACCTCCCAACCTAGCAGCAAACGCCTTTGCGGCGTCTGTCATTGGCACAAGTTCCGGCTCATCTTCCTCTTCCGGTTCAACACTGCGACTAGCTTTAAATGACTTGCGTCTGGTTCTTGGCCGCTCCTCTTTATGCTTTATGTGCCTATCCCTGTCACTGCCCCTGTGCCTGTGGCCATCTGCAGAATTGGGAGGACTGAGGGGCAAATTCTGAGTCTTTTTTGTCTTATGGTTATTTGATGGCGATGGTGATACTTCATCGGGTGCTGTTGCCCATTTGCTAACTAATGGCAGTGATGTCTTGGATACGGTGGGCTTGACAAGGGGATCTTTGGGGGGAGAGGGCGTTTGCTGTGTGTCTTTGCTGTCGCTTTGCGTTGCCCACTTTGACACCAACACCATGGTGCTTTAAACAGGAATATTAATACTAATTATGTACATTATGCTGGATATGCAAGTGTTGAACCTGGTGGGCGCTTGTGCAGGAAGCATAATGTTTTTTGATAAGGTGTGGCTACAATCGATACCACAAATTGTAGTTGAACTAGAAGATACAATTTTAGCTCTAGAGATACAAAGATTGGACGTGACCCATGAGAGATGGTGATACATGGATATTTGGTTTTGTTGTACAAACGCAAATAGAAAATAGAAGATATCAGATCCAAACAAGTGCGGATGACAAGACGACTGTAGCAATGCGAACTAGCAACCATACTCGCGTGCATTGAGCTTACTTACTCCAAGATACCTATGTTACCCATAAGTTTATGGTACAGCTTGCATTGAACTCTGCACTATGCAAAAAAAAAAAAAAAAAAAAAAAATACAGCTGCAGGGGTAGCCATGTATAGGTCCAACTACAACCCAACTACAGAAATGTGGGACCAGGGAGTTTGAACTCAATTACTGTACTTCCACACCGCCTGTAACACACAGGTTATAACACGTCGCCTATTTGTAGTTGGTTCGTGCACAATCTGCACACAATTGGCCACTGTTGAAGTCTCTGATGATAGATATTTTGTTGTCTCTTTATACATCACCTTATGTACTCTCTTTTGCAGGATACGTCTACAGTTGTGGTGCATTTGTGGTGCACGTTGTACCAAAACCCTGGTGAACCCCAAACTTCAACATCCAAACGATTTGTTTCTTCGCTAAAGGACCATCAGTTTGGACACTCTTGTAACTCCGACCAACTATAAGCAATAAAACACAAAATGGTCATTTTTTCCACGTCAACACTAATGGTTAACTCAATATATAGAACAGGAGCAACGCCATGTGATATGTAGCAGATTACTATACCTATTCTGTAAAGTCTGATGGTGCATTCGGCATAACATGCAAAAGCTGCGGTCACGTGACGTATAACAAGGAAAACGTTGTTCCGAAAAATTGCTTTCACACCCTATATAAGCCCACAACTCCCCCAATTGCAACTGCAACCAAAATGTCATTCACCGAATTCTCCTTAGCCACCGAATTGCCCGCTTGGAAGGCTCTCGAAGCCACCTACAAAAAGCGGGGCGACACCCTCAAGGTCAAAGAAGAGTTCCAAAAGGACCCTCAAAGATTCCACAAGTTCTCCAGAACTTTCAAGAACCACGACGGTAGTGAAATCTTGTTTGATTTCTCCAAGAACTTGATAGATGACGAGATCTTTGAGCAGTTGATCCAATTGGCGCGTGACGCCAAGGTGGAGCAATTGAGAGACCAAATGTTCCAAGGCGCCAAGATCAACTCCACCGAAGGCAGATCAGTCTACCATGTTGCTTTGAGAAACAGAAGCATGAAGAAGATGGAGGTGGACGGAAAGGACACCGCCGGCGAAGTAGACGCCGTGTTGCAACACATGAAGGAGTTCTCAGACCAGATCAGATCGGGTGAATGGACCGGTTATACCGGGAAGGCGATTACCGATGTGGTTAACATCGGGATTGGAGGCTCTGACTTGGGGCCCGTGATGGTGACGGAGGCGTTGAAGTCGTACTCGAAGCCGGGGTTGAACGTGCACTTTGTTTCCAACATCGACGGGACCCACATTGCCGAAACCCTCAAGTCGTTGAGCCCTGAAACCACGTTGTTCTTGGTGGCCTCCAAGACGTTCACCACTGCCGAAACTACCACCAACGCCAATTCGGCCAAGAAGTGGTTTTTGCAGTCAGCCAAGGAAACCAGCCATATTGCCAAGCACTTTGCTGCTTTGTCCACCAATGCTGAAGAAGTCGCCAAGTTTGGAATCGACACCAAGAACATGTTTGGGTTTGAAAGCTGGGTTGGAGGCCGTTACTCGGTGTGGTCGGCCATTGGTTTGTCTGTGGCCATCTACATTGGGTTTGACAACTTCAACAACTTCTTGAAGGGTGCCGAGGCCGTGGACAACCACTTTACTCAAACTCCTTTGGAGGAAAACATCCCTGTGTTGGGAGGCTTGTTATCTGTGTGGTACAACAACTTCTTTGGGGCTCAAACCCACTTGGTGGCTCCTTTTGACCAATACTTGCACAGATTCCCTGCTTATTTGCAGCAATTATCGATGGAATCCAACGGTAAATCCGTCACCAGAGCAAACAAGTTCACCAACTACCAGACCGGAACCATCTTGTTCGGTGAACCAGCCACCAACTCCCAACACTCCTTCTTCCAATTGGTCCATCAAGGTACCAAGTTGATTCCAGCCGACTTTATTCTTGCTGCCCAATCCCACAACCCGATCGAAAACAACTTACACCAAAGAATGTTGGCCTCCAACTTCTTTGCTCAATCCGAAGCCTTGATGGTGGGTAAGGACGAGGCTCAAGTCAAGGAAGAAGGCGCTACTGGTGGTCTTGTTCCTCACAAGGTTTTCTCCGGTAACAGACCAACCACCTCCATTTTGGCCCAACTCATCACGCCCGCCACCTTGGGGGCTCTTATTGCCTACTACGAACACGTCACCTTTGTTGAAGGTGCCATCTGGAACATCAACTCCTTCGACCAATGGGGTGTTGAATTGGGTAAGGTCTTGGCCAAGGTTATTGGTGCCCAATTGGATGACAAGTCCGAGGTCTCCAACCACGACCCATCTACCAACGGTTTGATCAACCAATTCAAGAAGTGGTCCAATTAACTATCTGTGCTGAAATTGTGACTGGCAACTTTGTAGCTGCATTCGCGATAATTGGCACTAGTAGATCACTTTAATTCTTCAATAAACGCTGTTACTATGACCCATCCTATAAATGTCCACGTATCGTGTCTATTTGAACCTTTATTTAGAGCAGAATCGATTGTAGTATTGGATGTTGTATTTTATAATATTTTGCACCCATTGCAACCAAATGCAACTAAATGCGACCAATTGTAACCAATTGCACATTTAGGGTTAATATATAGCCTATATACAGATGTACCCTACCAGGAAACCAATGCAAATGAGCAAGTATTATTTGGATTGCTTGCATTAATTGAATCCGTTGCATACAATTCGAATATTCATTTAGCATATTGTTGCTTATTAATAGTATGGATCTGGTTGCAAAATATTTCTTCACCAAACCATCAACTTTAATCATTATATATAATAGTATGTCGTTTCTATGTGAAGCAATAGAAGGACAACCAAGGGAGGAAGAAAAAATCGTCGTTCTAGTGGTATGACTGAAAAATCCCAAATCCATTTTTGTATCTCTTTAAGAATTTTTATATATTTTTGACTATCCTGATTGTAAAAACAACGATGCTTTATCATTAATTGATTTTGCTTGGCTAAAATCGAATAAATGCACTATATTTTTGAAGTTTTGCAACTGTTTAAGACCGTTTGGTACTAAATTTTATAGTTTTCAGCTACTTTTGATACTTTTGAACTGCTTTTCATAGTTTTGGTTTGCATTGTATAGTTTTGGTTTGCATTGCATAGTTTTTATTTGCATTGCATAGTTTTTTTGTTGCATTGCATAGCAGTTGCATGCAGATTATAGTTTTTCATTGCATTAAAAGGTTTCTAGTTGCAGTTTATACTTTTCTCTTGCATTATATAGTTTTCTGATGCATCAGATACTTTGAATATGCATAGTAAAGTTTTCAATATACATTAATCTTGCATGAATTTTATGCAGAGATAAAGTTAAATTTTTTTTTTTATGATTTTGCAATCACAGTGGTGGTGAAAGATCCAAACTACTAGGAATTTTGTGTATTCGATAGGCAGTTGGTAATATCACTAATTTCAAACAGACAGAAATCGAAGTATTCCTTAGGATCAGAATTGAATACTTTTGCAAGCTACTATTATTATGAAGAAGCCAAAATCCATAAAGTGTGATGCAGCATCAGAAAAATTGTAATCTTCCTTTGGTTCTAAATTTTATTACAATTAAACCCATGATATACGGATTGTGCACTAAAGAGAATATTCTGAGTACGATCCTAATTGCAAGTTGATTATTTTTAATATAAGAAAGAACAATTAGCTGTTGTCCTATATGAAGGCTTCAAATATGGGTATGAAGTTACACGTTCGTCCTTTTGCACAAAACCCTAATTTTCCTGATAGTACTAGCTCTATATAGCTGTATATGTGCCAATAAGGAGTTGTACACAGACTTGATTCCAATGTGACGTAGCTCTCCTTATATTAAAAGATCCCTTACCTCTTAGCTCATAATGAATATCATCTTTGTAAGTCTAGGCCAAAATCCAAAATTTGCAAAGTACTTTTACGCCATATTGCATCGCAGTTGAGTAGCATTTGAGGAACCTAAAATCCACCGTAATTAAGATAAGTTTGCACCATATTAAGTCCTATATGGTACAATTGCACTAAATTCCACATTTTAAGAAGAACTACCAAATCCACAGTCATTTCCATTAAGTTATGATTTTTGTACCCACCACCAATTTAAAAAATATTTAGATTGCATACTTCTAGAATTTTGTCAAAAATGGATAATTTCAAACACCTCTACACTTTTAGATTTGTGCCTGGCGCCCCAATCTACAAGACAAAGCACCCCACCAAAGCCCGTTTCTATAATCCTCTGCCCTACTCATTTCGACAAATATAGTCCGTTTGTCCCCACTAAAAAATTCACTTCCTACTCTACTCCATTAATTGTGAAATTATACACAAAAAGCGTTCTCTGGCCACACCTTTATGCTCCAACACCCGTTTTCTTGCCACCTCTAATCACCAAACCAGTAAAAGCATCTACAAATGACCATCCTATCACCATCCAAGCCCTTCTATGCCTTTTGTCTCTTTTTTCCAGCATTCTCTTCACTACTTCTCTCTTGTTGCACCCACTCATCGACCCTCACCAATCCAATGTACCACCCTGCAGGAGCCACCAAAAAAATCCTACTCATCTATCCAACTCATCTGTTTGGCTAAAAACACACCCAGGTACCATGTCGGACGAAGAGATCGTAATGGAAGAGCTCGAGAATCCTTTGAGAGCCATTATCGTAGTCAATTCTCCGGAATCGCCCGAGGGAGAGATGGAAGACCGTCTTTTGGACTCGATCCAGAGCTTTGACGAAATGAACCAGTTTTTCGATGATTTCGATGAAAGTATCGCCATACCCAACGAAGGTCACATCAAGTACGAGGTGGGGAGCGACGGGTTGGTGGTGATTGTGGTGGACTCGCTTGAGTTGCGCAATAAGGCGTTGGAGTTCATGGATGCTTATGTCAAGGGTGAAAAGGACGAGTCGGAGGATACAGAACCTGCCCAGCCTTCCAGCAAGCGGTCCAGAAAGTGATGATTATAGATTGTATATTAGTCCACCGTGATGGAGTCGTGGTGGTTGAACATAATGAAGAAATAAATGCAAAAACATGCACTGAGATGGTGAAAAGTAGCGGCAAATGGCGGTTTGCTGGCCCAAGCCTCAGATTAAATGCTGTGGGACACGGATGACAGTGCTGTGGCCAAGTTTGGTGCCTTCAGAGCCTCTACAGGGACCAATGATGTGAAGGTGGAGCCACAAACCACCAGTTTTGTCCCCAAAATTCCCGTAAAAATCACCAAAAAAATGCCAGAAAAAACCCCCACTCTCTCCAGGCCTCCACTCTCTCCAGTATTCTCACAAATCCACGTTAGGACCATCTAGGGCCAGTAGTAAGACCCCCAACTGGTATCACCCATAGTTGCGGTCCGCGCACGACCCGCATCCATATAGCCTCCGGTGTCCACCACACCACCAGCACCCACAACATGGACGACTGGAGAAGAATCGATATCGACCAATTCGACGCCGACCGCTTGACCAAAGAGGAATTGGTTCCGGAGCTCCCGGAAACCTCGCACGAGTCGGTGGTTGCATTATCCAAGCAGATCAGAACGGCGTTGTCGTCGGGCCAGTTTGCCGACGCTTTGGCGCTTGCCTTGGACAGCCCCCCTTACAACGCCAGTGAGGCCACCAAAACTCTCCATACCGAAACCGTGTTTGAGGCATTGTGCTCCATCAAGAACAACCGTAGTGATTTGGGCGGAGTCATCAAGCAATTGACGTCATCCCAACAAGACAACTTGATCAAGTATTTGTACAAGAATATGGGCACCAGTGCTGGCGCTAAGCAAGGAGGGTTGTTGTTGAGCTGGTACGAAAAAGTGGTTGAGATCACCGGGTTGGGTCCTGTTGTCAGATTCATCACCGACAGACGGACTGTTTAAACAGCATTGGCAAGATGGTATGGGAAGCGAAGAAGCGAAGAAGCTTCGAGCGCAACCAAAAGAGACGACAAAACAATCTCACCATCAGCAGCCAAATAGCCAGCTCATCCGAAACCAGAACCGTGCGCCATGTCTACAGGAATAGATGGTTGTCACATTATATATTAGTTACACAGTATATAAGATTAAATATTAAAAGTTAGAGAGAACGTAGAGCTCAGACGAGAGAAAGGAAGGGGTATATCGTATAAAAAAAAAAACGGTCCAAGCTAGAAAGAAAAAATAAAGGGTATAACGAGATAAAAAATAAAACGTATAACAAGTACAAAAACATGGGTATAAAGAACGAAGCAATACCGACACCCAAAAGGAAAAATCGGTACAGCTAGAATAAAAATTCGAGAAATAATGACCCTATTGTTCAATTTCAATAGTGGTGTTCCCACAAACAAATCAACAGTGGACCCGAGTGTGTGGGTTGTTTGTGGTGATTTTAGGAAGCTTTCTAACAGTCTTTCTCTTTCTCTTCTTATCCTTGGACACTTTCGAAGACAGTTTTTCAATCACGTAGTTTTCAGTCTTGGATGGAGCCAAGATCCTCTTGGTGAACAGGGTTTCTTGAGGACTTGGAATGGAAGAACAGGATACTTCCGACAAAGAACTATCTCTACTGTAATGATCTTGGAAAATATCGGAACCATCGAATGGCCGATAGCTGTTCCCAATATTGGTAAGTATCGGGGCATTTGCTTCTAATAATTCCAGCTTCAACTGGTCAATAGTCTCATCCTTAGATTTGACCATAATGTCGTACTTTTCAGAGTATTGGGCAACAAGCGTAGCCAATTGATCCTTTAAATCAAATAGCTGTGCTTGTAACGAGTCCCTAATGTCTTCAAGTTCCGAAACTTGGCCTTCCTTGATGTCTAGTTCTGAGGATGCGTTTTCAAGCTCATCATAAAGCTCTTCCATCTTCGACTCTTGCTTGTACCGGAATACCTTCAACTCCTTACTCAATTGAACCACTTCTTCTGTTCTCTGTTCAATAATGCTGTGAAGAGCATCGATCTCTTGGGTCTGCTGGCGGGCATTTTCCTCGAGAACTTCCACCTTGCTTCCACTCTTTTGGTTGGATTCGAGCTGAGAAACAAGCTCGTTAACTCTTTGTTGAAGACAAGCGATTTCCGACTCAAATTCTCCCTTGGCTTTGATCATTTCCTGGTTCTTAGATTCAAGCTCTTGGGCCATTGAATCACTGTCACGAATTAACCCTTCAATTTGGTTGTCTCTAATTGCGATTTCAGTAGCATTGCACAAGCTCAATTGGTGTGATTGAGCTAGTAGCTGTTCGTTAGCACAAACAGCAGATGTAAGCTCCTGTTCCTTTTGCTCCAAGTTTTCCCCGGCATTGGCCAATTGGCTCAAGATATCCACCTTCTGCTGGTCTTTCATCTCAAGTTTCGCAGCCATTTCTTCAATTTGGGATTGCAACTCCTTCTCTCTAGCAGAAAGAATACCGACATGCTCTACCAGCTGAGCCAATTCTTGCGTGACAGAAGCATCGTGACTATCGCTGGCCTCCTGAAGCTCTAAAATGGTTCTCTCACGAGAAGCCAATTCTTGGTTCAAGTTTTGGGTTTCTTCAACAAGCGAAGCAATTTCTAAGCTTTTGGATTCGAGATCCTTCTCCATTTCTACCATATGAGCTTCCGTATCAGTGGCGTCTTCATTTGTCTCATTGGAACTAGATCTTCTGGCAGTCTCCAATTGTAAAAGGAGATCGGCGATATAATTATCTTTTTCCAGCAATTGATTGCTCTGAGATGAAAGGAGTTTATTCTTATTTTCAAGCTCGTGGTTCTTTTGCTCAAGATCAAGGTCCTTCTGGGCCAATTGGCTAGACATTTCTCTGATTTTTTCAGCATTTCTTTCCATTTCATCTGACATAGTATCAATTTTGCTGTCTTTTGCTAGCAATTGGTCAAGCTGCTGTTTCAATAGAGCATCCTTTTCAGTAATTTCTTTGGTATTCTCCAAAATTATCACTGCATTTTCGCTATCTCTATCCATCAAATGTAAATTGATCTTTTCAAATTCCATTGCATGAGACCGCAAGATGTCATTCTCAGACTGGCACTTCTCCCACTCGTATTTAATACTGGCATGGTTCATCTGCAATAGTTCGACTTGATCATTGATGGCTATCAACTCGGTTGACTGAATGGAGTTTAGATCCTTAAGATTAAGGTTTTCTTCTTCCATCATACACAAAGAGATCTTGAGGCTTTCAATAGCTGATTTGAGACTGTTGTAACCATTCCGAACTGTGCTAAGCTCATCCTTGAGGCAATAAACCTGAGATTGGGTAAGGTCCTTCTGCTGCTGAATTAAGGCAGTATTAGTAGAATTGATAAGTTTCAAATCTGCTATTTCTGACATGCTATTATTTGCATGAGTTTTCAAGTCGTGGTTTTCCTTTTGCAATTGCTTCACTGTCTTTTTAAGATCTCCATGGGAGTAGCGGGCAGATAAAACAGGGATCTGTGGTCGAGTGACATCTTGGGGCTTTTTGAATGAAACACCATTGGCTGACAATGGACTGAAGACAGGAGAAGGAGCCCCAGTAGCCTTAGGGGTGGATTCAGCCAAATGAGGCGAAGTCACAGGAGAAAGATGGGAAACTTCCCTCCGTATGGGGGAAGAATTCAAATCTGGAATAATAGCAGCTCTAGTAGGGGTCCGGAGGCTGGAATTGTGTCTTGCTGGGGATTTTGGAGCAATAACCAGTCTATTCATCAATGGAGCCAACTTCAACCTGGAAGGAGTATTGAGTTTACGTTTGACGGACGGAGTCGAGGTCGCTGTCGGACTAAGCGAAGCGATAGTGGGTCTAGCATAGTTTGGAACTGGGGATTGTCTTTCCGAAGGACTAGGAAGAGGAGAACCCAATTTAAATTTCAGAATTAGATCAGCGATATTATTCATTGAAGACTTCACAAGGGAAGGATCGCCGTACTGGTCCATGGTCAAGACCACTTTTATCTTGTTCTCCCTTCTAAAGATCAAGTTGGCTATAATATTGGAAGAGCGACCGGTGATAGCCTTTTGGGTCAAGAACTGGGTGATGGCAGACATGTTCATATTAGCAAAAACCGAGGACTTTGCATTCTGAAATTTTTCACTACCCATAAGGTCAATATAGGTCGACTTCTGATTATTCCAGTAGAAGTTGATAATCAAGCAAGATCTGGACGAGTTGGGGTTACAAGAGGTTCTGGAGGTGGACCGTTTGGAAAACACCGAGTCCACCAATTGTGGAGACACGGGGTGGCGTTGTAACACCGACTCGTAGGACCCTGGGGTGTACTCTTTCTTGGAGCTATCAAGCAAGTCAAACAAGCATTTATTATCGGATACTTCGAAAGCAGCCATTTGCACCTGGGATTTCGCAGCCATTAACATATCCATACCACCGAGGATCACATTACGGAGGGCAGTGGTCTTGCCGGAGCCCGTGGGGCCCATGAAAATAGTACAGCCTTCGGACGATATGTCAAGGTCAGATTCTGGGCTTAAGATCTGGCAAAAGCCGTACCGTTTGCCTTCAAACACAATCGAAGTGTCAGAAACCACGTCAAATAACCGAGCTGACGGAGCAGGCGGTTGGGCATGGCCCTTTAGCTTAAGATATAGGGGAATTGCCATTAGCGAGGAGTAGAGAAGGTCACAGAGTTCGAGATATCTACACCAGGTGTGTTATAAGAGCAGATTAGACGATGCCAAATTAATTACAATGCTGTTTTGGTAAAGTGACAAGTGTTTGGGTGTTGCCTAAAGCGGAACGATGATCCAGGAACCAGAGATAAAGAGCCACAATAATGGTAGCGACACCTGCCCTGAGTGTCTCGATGCCCGTGGACAGGCCAACAGGGACCAAACGAAGGCAAATTGCAGAACTACAAAACTCACCCAAATTATTAACCACCAAAAAGCGGTAAAATCACCAATTACCAAAGAGCTCTAAAAGCACCACAACCAGAGCAAAAGCCAAACCACCTCCCTAGTAGCACGGGCTTCGGTTTTTTTTTGGATTGGCAGGAGCCACATCGCCGTTGTGAGCATACACCAGCGACATTCCCTGGTTGACCATGACTACGGAGGTCCCGAGTGACTCCAGGGTTTGGGGGGGGTTTTTTTTTTTTGGCCCCAAAGCACCCTAGGATCATGGTTAGTATACTGTGTAGCGTGCACTAGGGAGAGCATGGCTCCGTACAGTGGGACTGGTAGTCTAGGCACCTGGGCAATTTGGTGACCCAACGCTTGATATGGTCAGGCCATGGCTTAAGTTAAGTGTCATTAAACATTAAACCACCACCAATTAAGCTTCTGTACTGAACTACAAAATACAGTTCTGGTCATTGGTAGTGCCATTGGTAGTGCCATTGGTAGTGTGGTTAAGGCAAAAGGTCAGCAAACCAAGACCAAATTATACTGTTTGGGCAATGTTATACAATAACCAGTGGCTGTTCAAGGCTATTCAAGGTTATTCAAGGCTTTTTTTTTTTTTTTTTTTTGGATTTTCTCCCTTGACAACTTTATTGCCTTTTTTGGTACACCTAATTTTTGCCCACTATGCGTGGACACCCTCATCGTAGTAGGAGCCGCGACATTCCGTGACACTGCCCACGACATTCCGCGACGTCCTCCCAGCCAGCCTCCACTACAAACAACAACACCCCCCATCAGATCACCCAAGAGCGCCGCTTTCCCCGTCCCGAGCCCAGCGATCACTAGTGCCGATCCCATCACCCGCCATGGCCCTACGGCGTACCAGAGCCAATGTCGCATTCGTGTCGTGCCAGCCCCAGGCTACACCGCTTGCCAGTTGCCAGTTGCCATGGGTGACCCACGACAAGCCGCGTCACGTGACGCGCGACACTCTGGCAGTTTCTGCCAAACGTGTTTCCCCCACCACCCCCAGCAGGCGCCCTTTGGCGGGCCAGACCGTAGTCTTCTCGAGCCTGCACTACTGCCACCGTCACACCCGCCAGTCCCGCGATTAGGCCCATTTCCAGCTGCCGTAGCACTGGTGGTGGAGTTTATGGTAGCCTCCGCCTCTCGTTTCTTTTCGCAAAAAGAAAAATTTGCGACATGCCACAAAACCGCGTTGCCGATTCCCAGGCCAAAATGACAAAAATTCATCTTCATCAACACCATTCTTCTTTCTGAAGTGTCTAGTCGTTCTTCTTGAGGTTTCGTATCTTCTAGAAGGTCTTGAAATCTGCTCCTTTCTTGACACGCCCCTCCGTGCGCTGCTCCCTGCCCCGCTTGCACCCTCAGCAGCTCCACTTATACTGGTTATATTAAGTTATACCTGGTAACAACCGCCGGCGTCTATTTGCCCCTTTGAACTTTTTGAAAGAAGGTCTTGGTGACGGCGCTAGATCCGCTGCTTCTCCTCCCTTGCGGCAAACCCCCTCCCCCCTCCCCCACCAGCCTGTCACCGTCTGACACTGTTGTCTGCCTGCTTGTATTGACGCCCTGTTGTTTAGGGAGTCAAAACTAGCGACAGGTACAGAGCCCCTCCCCCTCCTCCTCCCCGACGAGCTTTTAATTAAGTATTGTCACTTTGTTTACGACGAAACAACAGAAATCCAAAGCATCCCCTTTAATCCTTTTATTCCCCTCCACCACAAGTTATTAAAAGGGCTACAAAAAAACAAAAACAAAAACAATCATGTATCAGCCTCAGAGTTACTATCATCAGAACTTGGGCACTGCTGGACATAGAGCCACCTCTTCCTACAACTACATTCCTCAGTATCCCTCCAGCTACCAACCTTCCCACAGACACTCGCAGTCGTTCTACCATTCCTTTGCTCCTCCGTATCCCACGGTGCCTGCCGCAGGCCCTCTTCCAGTCCACTTGCCGGTCCAGGCGCCAGTGGCCGCCCCGCATGTTCCTGCTGCTGGTGCTGGTGCTGCTGGTGCTGCTGGTGCTCCTGCGGATCCGTCAGGGGTCAACGGTGGCATCAACCCGGTGTTGGAGTACGACTTGAACAACATGGCGACGT
The DNA here is from genome assembly GCA_030561385.1 of Suhomyces bribrorum. NCBI lineage: Eukaryota > Fungi > Ascomycota > Pichiomycetes > Serinales > Debaryomycetaceae > Suhomyces > Suhomyces bribrorum. The sequence goes on along the minus strand of JAKTXG010000030.1, from coordinate 8,861 downwards.
TTTTGGGCTGGTGTGCGTTTGGAATGTTGAAACAGCAGAAAAACCCCACCAAGGAGTTTGATAACTTGATTGTATCTGTGTTATTTGCTACCAGACTTCCCAAATCTACCATCATCATTGCTTTGGAATATATGAACCAAAGATTCTCCTCCAAATCAGACATCACCAGCCGCGACTTGCTCGAACACGAAATCTTTGTGTATTTGGTGGTCGCCTTGGTGTTGGCCAATAAATTCAATGATGACAATACCTTCACCAACAAATCTTGGTGTGGTGCCACTGGCTTAGAGTTGCCAAAGCTCAATCAAGAAGAAAAAATATGGTTAGACGAATGTAAATGGAGTCTTAACGTGGTGAATTTCGAATCGAATATTTTAACCTTGGAGGAATGTTGGAAGACATGGTTGGATAAATATGGTTCTAATAGAGACCACTTGGCTCCGGCCTCCATATCCCCTGTTCTTACCTCATCTCCTTCTTCATACAATTATCCCAATTCTTCACCCGTCCAATATCATCGGGGCTCCCACTCAAGTATTCCATCATCACCGGTTTATAATTCCAACGATAACTATTACTATCCATCTCCATCGCCCTTGCCTTCATCCCCCATCAAGTACTCATCGCATGCTGATAACTACTCATTCTGGCCCTCTCATCAACACCACCACCACCATCAACATCATCATCAACATCAACAACAACAACAAAATCCCAACATATGGTGTCACACCTCGGGATATCAAGCTGCAGGAACCTTCAGTGATCCTGCTGTCCAATACGTGGGAACCTCAATGCAACGCATCCATCGCCTCCAACCTCACCCCAATGTGATGTACTCCCAGCCACACAACTCGTTTATAGGGTTCACCAACCCCTACTACAACTATAACATGGCATCTTGCTAATTATGATAGATAGACAAAAACCCAAAACTAAAAAAAAAAAAACTTGAAAACAAAAAAAATTCAAAAAAAAAAAGTCTAATAATAATTCATCTCGTTGACTTTATTTTCGAAATTCTGGTTGGTATGTATAGTAATACACCGGTATAAAAGAACCATCGTACATTTATGTAACTATTGTAATTCAATTAATCGACAATCGTCTGTATACATTTTGATGTCGACGGGCCACGTGATCCATGTAACGTGACTTGGCATTATACATATATAAACCCCTTGGGTTTTGAAGACCCCTCAAGCCTTTTCTTCGAATTCTCCATCTTCTTCCTCCTCCTCCTTGAAGCCTTCTTCTTCTCTTAATTTTTCCGCCGCTTTGGTGTAATCAATGACCTTACCACGCGTTCTTCTACCTGTGGTGATGATGTTAGATTGGTCAATTTCCAACAAGTCGTCCTCGTCATCGTCATCGTCGCCTTCGCCTTCCTCATTGTAATCTTCACCTTCGACGTCGTCATCGTCGTCGATTTCTGGTTCTTTTTCTTTGGGAACGTCGTCGTCATATTGGCGTCTTCTTCTCTTGGACCGTTTCTTGTCCTTGGACACATCCGTGGATGCTTCTGCGGTGCCATCGTTGGTGGTGGTGGACTCTGCTGCTTCTTCAGCTGGTCTCTTGTTCAGAGAAGTCTCGGCGGCTAATTCGTCTGGTTGGGTGGTGGATTTTTGCACAGCCTCAGGGTTTGACTCCGATTGCGACTCGGATTGCAATTCGGGGGCGGCACTGGCAGGAGGAGCCGATTCAGAGGCTACAATGGCTTCTGGAGCTTTGGTTTCTTCTGAGTTGGACATGGTGTTGTGGAGGTGGAAAGTTGGGAGGGCGCGTTATAAAAAGGGTATAGGTCACGTGACCTTGTGGTTGCTATATTAGGTAAGCGCTGGTGGGTGGATTATGTAATAATATGACTATCTGTTGAGAAGGGTCTAGTTGAAAGTAATTATTGTCCGAGTATAGGCGTAAAATTGTCGATTTTTCCATAAAAAAAATAGTTATAAACTAGCAAAATCATCCTCTTACATCCCCTGGCTATATCTGTGCAGTCCCCATTTGTTGTTTTGAGTTCTCTATGATCAATGTAAAGCCAGTATGACAAATGTCGTGGCCGTTCACGTGACTGAACCATGTCGCCCATCTCCATGTCGCATCATTAGCCAAACATCATCTACCACTTTTACTAACCAACAATGGTACGTACAACACAGCACTCAGGCACTGGGGTGTCGCCAGTTCGAGCCCCTCTTCTCCGAACCCCTACTAACCGCCAGGCTACCGTCACAAAAAAGACCAAGATGTCGGACTTGGTCAACTACCGGTTGAAAGTGCTTACCATTGATAACCGCCATTTCGTGGGCTCGTTATTGGCGTTTGACAATCATATGAACTTGGTGTTGGCCGATACCGAGGAGTCACGCGTGACCAAGAAGTCGGTGCAGGCATTGAAGGAAAACGGGGCCGGCCACAAGCCGGTTTATGACCGGAGATCGCTAGGTTTGATTATTCTTCGGGGTGAACAAGTGGTCAGTCTTAGCATCGAGAGCCCCCCTCCCGTGGATCCTAAGAAGAGATTGGGATTGGACAAGGGCAAGGGTATTAGTAAGCCGTTGAAGACCCCTGTCAGCGTAAAGGGCAAGTTACAGGGCCCTACTATCAAAAGAAAGTGATTTTTCATCAAGTTTGATGTCCCATAAAGCGAAAGTGTGTGTACCAGTGGTTAAATACGAGAGATTAGTGCCTGAAAAGAAATCTTTTTCGGGTGATTGTGGTCGTGATTCTGGTTTTTGGGTCTCATACATTGAAACCAATTCATCCAAAGTCTATGACCAAAAAACGGAGGAAACTGGTCAATTCAGACGACATTCAGGATAAACTGTCATTCAAAATCGGTTTTTTTTTGTACGTACCCAAGAAGATAGACGTATTTTCTCCGTCGTTTGAATCAAAGGGGCCCTTGTTAACCAGCCTTTTTGGTCTTTTTCCTTCAATCAAATGAGTATTTGTCATATTTACTCCTAAGAATGACATAATCTTTGCCCGTTAGGAGGCCATGGTGCCAGCAAATGGTCCCCATTCTTGCTATTCCATGTGAATTGCTGGGAATACATGTAATATAAGCTACTAAAAAAGAATCCAAAAAGAATTCAGATTTTGACTCTAATCAAAAATGCAAAAGTCCAAACAATTGGTGGGGTTTATATAGTCAAGATCGCGGAGTGCCATTATACGGATTTATCCTGCTACATGCCTTGGGTTTGCCCACTGGCACTCCATCGAAAACTAGTATTAACATATAGAACAATAATTATACATATCTATTAACACTAGACTCTACTTACGAGCCAGTCTCCCAATACACCAAACCAAAAGCGTCAATTATTGATGGAAGAAATTGGACCGCTAAATACCATCCAATATTTCAAGTCGATGAAGTGGGCCACCCCTGATCTTCGTTTGTATAGACATGGGCAAGGAAGGTGAAGAAAACACCATGGGGGGGGGGGGGGAATGGGGGGCAAAAAAAAAATCAAAAAATCGGAGCCATTTGAGCCAGTACCCACTGAGTGTAACAGTTAACAACGTACAGTAAAAAAAAAAAAAAAGTTAATTTCCATACAAATTCGTCTAACAACAATTCGAACTGTTCTTACCCTTCTTTTCTTGAGGTGCAGGGGTCAACGAAATGGTAGGACCGCCAGTGGTGGGCTTGGACCCTTCATTGGTATCCAACTGATGCTTGCTGATCATTTCGTAGATATTTTTCAATAATTGATGGAATGATAAATCAACATTATCCGAAGATAATGCAGAGGCTTCCGTGAACAATAAATTATTTTCATTGGCAAAGTTTTTGGCCTCATCGGTAGGAACAGCTCGTAAATGGTCCAAATCAGACTTGTTCCCCACTAATTCTATGACAATATTGGCGTCTGCATGATCCTTGAGTTCCTTCAACCATCTTGATACCGATTCATAAGTTTCGGTTTTGGCAATATCATAAACAATAAGTGCACCCACCGCTCCTCTATAATATGCACTGGTGATGGCTCTATAACGTTCTTGACCGGCAGTATCCCAAATCTGGGCCTTGACTCTCTTACCATCGATTTCAAGTGTTCTGGTAGCAAATTCCACACCAATGGTAGAACGTGACTCCAAATTGAACTCGTCTCGAGTAAATCTGGATAACAAGTTGGATTTTCCGACCCCGGAATCTCCAATCAAGACAATCTTGTAAAGGTACTCGTAATCGTAAGAGTAATCGTCGGTATTTTCAGCCATCTAATTTGTTAGTATATGTTCCAAAGGCAAAAAAAAAAGCAAGTTCAAAATAGGTGCCAAATCGGCTCTGGTGCCCGGGAAAAAATCATCCCCAAAACTATCGTTGGGACGCCGCTGTTAAAGGGGATCCATTTTGCAGTACGATCGGGGACATGGCTGGAGATTTACACTGGATTAATCATTACAACAGGATTTGGGGCGATTCTTGGGCCGATTTTAGCGCCAATTTCGAGCGCTTTTTGCGTGACAGGTCCTTTGCAGTCTTCAAATGTCCTCAAATCATGAGATCCAGCCAGCAGAAGATGTATGGAGGGATATTGGATCGATCAGTGATTTGAGGTTGATGGATGAGTTTGCGCTGGATGCATGGAATCTGCGAAAGGTGCAGGGGCGTTGATTTTGTGGCTTTGGAGGGGCGCTTTCTTGCTTGATTATAAGTTCCAATATGCTTACTTTATGCTAGTGTGTGTATGAGCTGGGTGTGTAGTGTGATTTGGTTATTGGTAGGTGTTTTTTTGTCCCTATCGTTGGGTAGCGCACGACTTCATTGTGTGATAGTAGTTAACAGTTGCGACGCCTGACTGGTTTGTCAGCACTGACTCAGCAGGTTTGTGGGTTTGGACTATAGTGGATTTATTGTTGGGGTGTCCCGATGGGGCCCACTACTTGTTTCAGAGCTAATATTAATGTCTATTTGGCGGATGACTCATCTCAGAACAAGAATGCTGATCATGTGATGCCCCATGCCCCTTGTAAGCACAGGGTTACTGTTACTATTGCGAAGCTACCCCTAATATAGGTTTTATAGGCACGCTGGGATCAGGACGTCTGGTCAGGTGAGGATGTAGGTATAGTATTATTATTTGTGAATGGCATGGTGTGAATTGTATTAATAGCCATCAAGTGTGATTCTTTCTTTTTTTTTTTTTTTTTTTTTATGCCCTATGGATGGGAGTGGACTTTTAGTTATGGGTGAAGAATATCATAATCACCAGCAAAAAGACCGGAAGGAAGAAATGACCCAAATTCCGCATGCTCATGATCATGCTCATGATCAGCCAGCTCCATGGCATAGTCATCCAGACCATCGCGACCGATTGGGGTTGGATAATGCGATTTTTGGATCACGGTAGTCTCAAAGGATTTTATATGGACTTCTTTGAACCCAATCACATTATTGAATTGTCTGCGGGTTTCGGAAATATCAGAAATGGAATTTCGCCATTTTTGAAGATCATCAATGGGAAACATGGTTAAAGTATGATTTTCGTAGACAATGTGACGATACAACAATTCGAGCCGGCGATCCAAAAATGCCAAAATTCTAATCAAGTAGATGGCCGTGGACTCAAGAATTGGAAGTATTTCTTCATGAGCTTGTTTGGGGATATTTTTACTAGAGGAATTTTTCAACTCTAGGAAATAAATATCACTGTCTTTTTTGGCATTGAATACGTCTGACATGATAGGACTATCGAAGTCTCTGAGAAAGAAAAATTTAATCTGGGGTGCTATGGCGAATAACGCTTTTTTTAACACCTTGTAGAAAAGATAGAGTACTTTTTCCAAAGGATCGGTGCCACTACCTATTACCGATAATCGGGCAGGAAACAAATGGACCCACTTATGGAGCATTTCAAACAAAATGTTTTCCTGTGCTTTTGTATTGGATAGAGTGGATGCCAATTGAGGTACGTATTTTTCAATTGTTTCCTCGGTAAACTTGATTAAGTCATGTGTCTTCAACATGATAAAGTCCAAGGTTTCGTTTGGGGGATGGCTGTGGATTTCATTGAATGATTCCATTTGCCTAATGATGGGCTGGATGCTATTTTGGAACCCACAAAGAGCAGAGTAGTATTCTGAGAGAAACGAGGGATCGTAGCTAGGCATATAGATGGAACGTACGATGTTTTTCATCAATTTCAAGTGGATTCCGATCATTATAGGTACCTTTAGTTTGTTCCTTATGGCTTCGTTGAGATTATAGTTTAATATACTAAAGAGTCCATCTCTAAAGCAAATTATACTATTAAGGGTTGCTTCAGGATCGTAAATTGCCATCAAACTCAAAATATACGAGATTGACGCACACAATTCTGGGTCTGCCATGTTATTAAGAAGGTTACGCAATTCCTTGATAACCTTTGCGTAATGCCGGATACTCTTGACAATGGCGATATTTTTAACCTTTGACTTCTCAATCAACAGGGTGAAATTGCACACAACTTCATGTTGGCGCAAGAAGTTGGTACCGCCGCCCAAGGACTTTTTAAGTGGATACAACGGGTAGGTTCCAAAGCAATTCGAAATAAGGTAATTGGTGGTGAGATTGACCAAGCAACTGAACATGATTTCGGTATTGTAGGAGCGGTAGATGAAGTAGTTAAGCCAGGTATAGTAGATATTACGAATATCAAGAAGGGAGGCGGTTCCACTGGAGATCCCCTGGGCGTTGGTGGCCAAAAGCCCCATCAATTGCGAGTGGTAGTTGATGTTCTTCTGGTGCAAGATGGGAAATTTCGCATCCACGGTCTTTGAGCCCACAAGCGATCGCGTTTGAGGCAGTTGCGTTCGCGTGAGATTGTGATTGTGATGGCTCTGGTTGTGGAAACGGGGGAGAGGAGTGAATAAGTTGGTGAAGTTGGCACTGGTGGCTATATCGTCGTAGGCACCACTATTGAACACGTCTCGATTAGGGATAAAGGAGGGGTTTGTGTCAGTGGTGGGTTCCAATTGGGCATCGATCGAATACACCGGGTATATGATGGTTTTGTCAGTATTTGATTTGGATAAAAGATTATCGAAATCTTGGGTGACGGGTTGTTGCTGTAGATTTGCCGACAATGAATCATATTCCGAGGCCCGAGACTCCAAGAGTGAAGACTGGGCGGTGGTGCCCGTGGCGGTGGACTCGCTCATGGCCCTTGACCCCGAGACCGCAATTTTGGGAACATCGATCGATGGCACCGAGCGAGACTTGGTGGTGTGAGCAGGTATGGCGCCGTCGTGGCTGTTTCGAGACCTCAACGGCGGCGGTGGCGGCGGCGGCGACGGGATGGGCGGCTCCTTGGATTCGCCCGTGGTCAAGTCTTCAAATTGATTATCTAATTTGTACTGGCGGAGCTCTTCCAATTGTTCTTCGGAGTAGTCGAGATATCCACACTTGACCGAGTGCTTGATACAATTGGCACAAGAAGGAAGATCCTCCGAGCACTTGACACGTCTCTTCTTACAGTTGGGACACCCCATCTTGGAGTTCTTGTGTTTACGACGGCGGCGGAACTGTTTGTCTTGTTTTTTGAAGGCACCACAGGAAAACGACCGGCCCAACGCCACGGTCGACGGATGGCTGGGCCCGGTAGATCCGGATTCCGGGCTATTGGACATGATGGTAGGATGATTGGTTGCTTAAGTGGCTGATTAGGTGGTTGATTAGGTAGCTGGTACGGTTGAAATGGCGGTAAAGACAGTCAAAAATTGGGGGATTTCGTGGGGGATAAAAAGACCCACGGCTGGTGGTCACCACGGAACGAGGAGGAGCAAGTGGAGGAAGCAAAAAAGGCCTATCAAAAGCCGCTTCAATTGGGTTCTTGACAGCTGATTCTATCAGCGGCAAAAGAATGAAGAAGTTGACTGGAAACGCTAAGCGGAGATGGAAAAGATTAGGGTCCGAGAATGGCAGGGCACGGCGGCGGAGGGGTGGCTGAAATTGGCCGTTAGAAACCACAGAAACGTTACTTAGTTATACCGCTGGGAATGGCAATACAATTGGTGGTGGAAAAGGTGGATCACACAAGCTTATGTACGTAAATGGTGGTTGCTTACGTCAGCAAACGGGTTTTATATACTTTATCCGTTAGCGAATAACGGCGGGATGGAAGGGGGCTGAAATTAGAGGGCGAAGAAGGCGCGATTTCGGGTACCGGCAACGGAAGTTGATCCGGACTAGGTTGGTGGCTATGACAGGTGGTATTGGTCACATGATCCACCCGTTGGCACCGGAGTTGGTGGTCTTGTAACGGTATAAGTTGAGTCAGAACTGAAGGGGCCGTCTGCAGTATACTGGGTACCAAAAAGGGTCAGTCGCTGCAGGAGGTGCGGCTAGATCTGCATACTGGTGAGCCCTGGTTGGTGCTTTTGTTCTATTTAATACTATATTTTTTCATGTTGCTGTAGTTACTAATGATACAAAGCGCAAAAACGGTGTTGACCGCATCAAAACTGCATTTCCCAAGTTATCCAAACTTCTATCCACTTTTACACCTTGGAGCCGTCGCCGTCCGGCAAAACGGTGTACGTCACTTCTCTGCCCCACACTAACTTCTTCGGCTGACTAATATATTGGACTTCCAAGAAAAACAATCTTATTATTGCCCCTTTATTTAATTTCTTAGTTGGGTGAATGGAAGCATGGAGTCACGTGACCATATGCACAATTCATGCAACTTTACAGGTCCACTATAGTGGTTTAATATATGGTTTGATTATTAGTGTCTAATTTATATAATGTGGGGCATTATTGGGTATATATCAAAGACCCTCACAGAAATGTGTTCAGGAAGTATAACGATGAGGTGGTGACAGAGGTTCCTGTGAGTGAGGTGTTTAATTTTACCGAAGGT